>CM040244.1:17850306-17908220 GCA_022545495.1 Chrysanthemum lavandulifolium | reverse complement strand
CAAGTTTAGCAACATCAAAGTTTACTTGACCTCGTTGTTGGTCGCTTTAAATTTATCTTTCCCATATTGTCTTTTACACCTGCTAGAAAGAAACTTTGCATCATATTGTCTTTTACACATGTATTAACCTGTAAATAAGATGAAATAAACACATTATTATTTGAAAACATCCCATAAGGGGGGTGTTTGGCATTGCATACTAAATGTAATCATCTCATACATCATGTTTTGTTTTTTTTAAACTGATTATTTGAACTCGTATAGTAACTTGTAAAATGAAAGGCCAGACACACTAAGTGTGATTTAAAAGACTATTCATAGCTAACCTCCCAACACGCATGGTTGTAAGTGTATATTCACGATAATTCCAGAAAAAAGGGGGGTAAGTTATAATATTGAAACTTGCACTCACAACCATATTAGAGTGTTTAAGAGCTTGATCATTCATCTATATTGGAGACAAAACTGCAAAACGGTATTGGAAATATTTATGATTTTAATATATTAACTACATATAGCTATATATTATAACTTTCAAAACAATTTTAACCCAGTTACATTAGAAACATCTGTTATATATTAACAGATATCAAATGAGATAATCACAAAACTTATAAATTGGAAACATCAGTGAGGGTTGACATTAGCACTTATAGTAAACAATTTTATGAGAATGACTGCATATACCTAAAATTGGTTTTAGAAAAGAACACCTACTCCGACTTTGGCTTTCTCCTTTGGATCCTATAGAAAATCATCAACAAAGAAACTTTAATATACTAAATTTAAGCATTTATCTACTCATACTATTTATCAGCAAACACAAGCTTCAGCAGTCGGTAAGCCTCAATCTGTATACACCAATAACACCATAATTATTAATGACTACATAAAAAAACCCGAGAAGCATGAATATACATATTATCTCTAACATGGGAAACGATGATGAATATGAAATTCATGGCCATTGACCAATTTGCATACATGATTTGTGTTAATAAACCAAAGAGAAAATTAAAAACATATGCTTGCATGTGATAACAATTTAACGATATAAACAAATATTAACAAAAAACTTCACCGAAAGGTTCACACTTACTTTCATCAACACAAAATTTTCTTGTAGCTAAGTGAATGCTCAAACCTGTGGTATATATAATTCTAATCATTGTTTAAATAACCAAGAAAAACGTATATGTCCCTTTACTGAAAAAGGGGACTTCACGTTTCATACCATCGAATCATCTTCATCTTTCACATGACCACACTCAATGAATACATGTTCCACAGATCGAAGTAACAAAATAAATTAATTGAAGTTTGTTAAAGAAACATTCATAACTAAAACCATTCAATTACCTACGCTGAAAATAGTCATGAAAGATTCTTGTGCTGTTTCACCCATGACGTTTATGATGTTCTCCTCTAAAAGCATGTCTAGATCATCACAATAAATAACTAAATAATTTGGATTTTAATTACCGTGTCAAGATAGGAAGGGAATAAAATTGTGCTAAAAATTCGGGATATATTAAAGTATTAGCTGTAAATTGGTATACGGCTTGCTTAATAAGTTTGCAAATATGAGTTTTTATACTTCCGAATTTTCTTAGCTTTATCAATTTTGATATGCAAATTTTATCACAAATATTGTGTTGCTGTAGTGGGGATACGTTTGTTATTGTTACAAACAACCCGAGTTCGATCCTCTCCACTCTATTTTTAATTTAATTAATCCAGATTTTAGTCAAAAATATTCATGCTTAGGTGGACTAAAACTGATGACATGGAAATATGACTTGGCATTATGGGATGCCAAGTGGCATTTTATGTGGCATGCCTCCTCTTATAAATAATGTATGGATATATATATATATATATATATAGGGGAGGGTTAATGTGAGATCAAACTTAAAGTTATAAAAATAATATCAAATCTAAAAAACCACTAAAACATTTATAAATAAGTATTTTAGAAATTATACACAAAAAAAATAATATTTTAATACAAATTAACATTTTAGCAACTAATAACCAAATGATACATGAGTTTGGATTAGTGATACACATTACACTAATAAATATTCCAAATCCTGATACACATATAAAAACCTGATACACATTAAACTTCTAATCAAAGTGTATCACCTAGGTTTCGTAAATTTTTAAAAAAAATCTATCGAAACTTTTAACAATTTTAGTTGTAGTAAATAAAAAAATTATTTTTATTGTAAGGAGAGTATCTCTTGACAAATTTTAGTTCGATCTCATTTTAACAACTTTAAGTTTGATCTTATTTGATCTAGATATATATATATATATATATATATATATATATTTTATATTAAATTCATATAAGTAATTAGGGTTAATTTGAATATTGTTCTAATTATAAGGCTTTACTTCATAAAAATTATTTAATATACTCTTGAAGAACTTTTATATGGTAAATAAAGTTGTAATTATTTGTAACAACGATATCTTAGACCAATGATATTACTTACTTGTTTTATATCTAAAAGCGAATACAAGTTTCTAGTTAAGAATCGTGAATATTAATAGACTAAAATATATACTACTATTAGATAATTTTAGCTTTTGTTTATACTTAGTATATCGATGACAACATTAATTAGTACTTTGGCTTATGTTTCATTTAATGTTGGACTTAATATAAAAATGTTATTGTTGATTTTATTACTGTTAAATTAATTTAATTTGGTTTTCAAATGTGGTTTTAGTTTGTATTACTTTACCAATATATATATTTTGATGCCTTTGTCTATCAAAATACAATATTTTTGTATACATTCAAGCTTTTCAAGTCAAGCTCAAGCTTTGCTCGAAACCTATTCAAGCCAAGCTCAAGCCTGAATTATTAAAGCTTGACAAGCTATCAAGCCAAGCTCAAGCCTACTATTTTTGTCTCAAGCCAAGCTCAAGCCTTGTTAAGCTCGAGCTCGGCTTGACTCGATTACACCCCTAGTTTGGATACCCATGCTTTTGGATTCAAGATCTCTTTAATTAAGAAGTTCTGAATCGCAACACAACAACAATGTTTCAACTATGTGAAATGGACTAATTCAAGACTTCAAGGAAACTTAAATTCAATCATTGTGTTTAGTGCATTTGATGACAGGCTTAATGATACCGCGTATGTGATGGGTGATACATGTTAGCTGTAAAACGTGTAAAGAGATAAGCAGTAGCGGAACTAGGAAATGAGGATGTCGGGGGCAAAATTTTTTTTTTGACAACAACAAAATGCGAAAGAAAAAATTAGGATCGTAATGATAAATCGAGTAGTTTTGCTTTGAAATGATGGATTTATAAAGCTTTAGAGTGTTGAATGTTGGGTTTTAATATGTGGGTGAGGGCAATTTGAGTTTTGGTTGCGGGGCACTTTTCAAAAAAGGTCATAATTATAAAAAAAATTACACTAAAATCTCGACTTTTTCGGCTAGTCATAGGGGGCACTTGCCCCCATTCTTATGAAGTGGATCCGTCCCGGAGATAAGTCCCAATGAGTTGGCAAATTGATTGTTGATTAGCTATAGTTAAGGGTGATGACGTTTACCCAAAATAGATTAGTCTCTCTCATTATATATTTATGTATTTAGTACAAGAGATGATCAATCAATAAAAGACAAAATGACGAGTATGTTTCTTCGGCTTGATATTTAACATAATTACGACATTACTTCCGGTATCATCTAAAGCTTTTATTTCCAGATAACTAACCATTTTGTCACTATGGTGTACCTATGTAGGCATGTAGCTACTTAAATGAGAAAAATTGACGTACTTGATATTTAAGATAATTACGATATTAGCAAACCCTACGTCAATCTTTGTACATGTAAAGTTTTGAGTTTTAGTTCGAAACCATTTGCAGTTAAAAATTCAAAAAAAGTCAAAGACTTCGTTTATATTTTCTAAGTTGAAATGTCATTGCACTATCTTTTATTTAGCGCATTAATATTCCAAACTTGAAAGCATAATACAAATCTTAACACAGTCAATAAATAAATGCTATGGTATATTACATAGCAAAATTTCATTCCTTTATCCTATGTGGGATTAGATGCGGAAATGATCTTCATTAAAAATGATACCACTAAGGTACATAAAAGTACTTCTAATTCATGCAAATTTACTAATCTACACCATATTTATAGTTATTATTGTTTAATGATAAAATTCTCTTTCTTATGTTTCATTTACAACTACGTATGGATTACAATGCATAATGCAACCTTAATGAACATAACTCACAAGCGGCTTTGGCCAAACATAATAGCATTGGATAATTATAAACCGATTACAGTTAAAAGTTTTAAAAAAAGTCAAGAGTTCGTTTATATTTTCCAAGTTGAATGCCATTTCACTATGTTTTATATAGCGAAATACATACCAACTTTGAAAGCATAACACAAATCTTAACACGTTCAAGAAATAATTGCTATGGTATATTACATAGCAAAATTTCATTCTTTTATCCTATGTGGGATTGGATGCTGAAAATCGAAAAGATACTAAGGTAGATAAAAGTACTTCTAGATTTACTAATCTATGTAGACCATATTTATGGTTCTTATGTTTCATTTAAAACTACATAATGAAACCTTAATGAACTTAACTCACAAGCGGCTTTGGCCAAACATAATAGTGTTTGATAATTATAAACCGTTTATATCTCGATGGTGCTAAATGATTGATACATGTTTAGCATGTAAAAACTCCATTTTTGCTGAATATCAATTTTGAAATATGTGATGGGATATCTTTGTTTTAACATTATAGATGATGTTGTCTCTATATGCCTTTTGATTACATCATCACAACTAAAATTTAACATTTGATATGGAATCGAGTATTTGACTAGTTCGAGGGTGGGTTTCAAAGTTCAAACTGACATTGGATGAAAAATATCGTAAAACCTTTTGACTAATTGATAAAAAAAAAATGGTAATCAAGAGTGTAGTTAATCCACTGCTTTATTACTTAAGGTTATCTATTTCGAATTTCTTCTAATGTGTTTTTGACATTGTCGTGTGAGCTTTTTATTATTACATCTTAAAATACAAAATTGGTTACTCTACTAATTATCTACCTCATAAAGAAATAGATTATCAATCTTTGTAAATAAAATATCTAGGGTTCACATAAACATAAATCAAAAAATGTTTTGAAGTTGTATGAATTTACAAATTGTGACATTGGCTTGACTAGATCTTAACTTTAGACTTTAGACTCGTAAAGGCACAACTTGTAAACATTATACTAGTTCACAAACATGTAAGCTATGTACAGTTTGGTATATTAGCTACCAACACATTTTTTCATAAACGAATGTGGGATCAAATTTTGATATGTTTTCTTTTAATCAAAAAAGAACTAAAGGTAGCTAGAGTTAGTGACCCGTGAAGTTTAACTAATTCAACGTGTACCATATACATGCATGGCCATCCTTGACACTCTGGTATATTAGGAGTTATTTATAATCTAGGATCCTAAAAGGTTTAAGACATTTTAAATATAGTAGTATTAAAAATTTTAAGACTAAAACCATTTTCATAAAAAAAAAAAAAAAGGTTACTTTTGATAAGCATAATAATTCAGCATACACATAAATTTAAAAAATAATTAATGTCTTAAATTCTCATATTTGTAACATCTTTCAATATTGATGTATCTCATTTAAACCATATAAAAACATGTACTGTAAAAAATAACTAATGTCTTAAATTCTCATACTTGTAACATCCTCCAATATTGAAGCATCCCATTTAAACCATATCAAGACATGTAAAAGTGTAATAAATTAAAATACGTAATTCACCGAAAATTAAAATACATAAAGTTATTGTTAAAAAAACATATATATGAAAAATATTTGCTCGTCACAAAATTAATCACCGAATATCCACCGTCGCAAAAAATCAAAGGGTCCATATGGCTTTTTCAAGTATTATGGGGATTTCAATAAATTCTTCATTTATTGAACACGCTATAGAAACTCAAAAACGTTAGACTAGCTCTGAAACGTATGAATAGAATTGGCTATGGCATATATTAGAAAACAGCAATTTCTTTATTTAGTCTATGTGGGACAAAAGATTGATATGGCTAAGAAGTTGAAAGGTATGGTCTATAGATTTTTTTATGAACGGCATTTTATTAAAGACTAGCAAGGAGCTAGAGAAAACAAATTACAAATTAAAGAAATTAGGATTTTTCATCCAATAATTCCAATCAAAGTTCAGACTACAACGATTAGAACACCAATTAAAACTGAACGATCTCGTCAAAAAGACGGTTAATCCGAGGAAATTCACTTCCAAACAAAACTTGACTGCGGAGCTTCCAAATGACCCACCACATAATATAACAAACACCTTCAAAAGCACCTTTGAATCGCTTTGTGACACGAAGATTATTTAACCAAAGAAGCCCATCGTCTTATGATAGATTCCACAGCGATACTACATAGAGGACATAAGATAGATGAGATGTCAAAACCACGAAGGGAAAGATTCAACCTTGAAGGAAGCTTATCCAAAGAGACCCTCCATGCAAAGATATTGATTTTAATGGGGATATACTTAACCCATCGAGTACTAATTTATGCCTTAGGGAGAAAAGAATCGTCAATAAATTCACGAGCCGATCTTACCGAGAAGTCACCCGCTGAATCAAGCCGCCAAGTCCAACGATCACTGATATTGGGAAGAATTACAGTAGAAATATCAGAATTAAGAAGAAGCAACTGTTCTTCTTCAATACCACCTCGAGGAGTCCTTCGAAAAGAATCATAAAGGGAGTTATCTCTTAGCTTAGACGCTACACTAGCATGCTTATCTAATTCCAGAAGATATAACCTTGGATAAGTATGTTTTAAAGGAGCATCACCAAGCCACACATCATCCCAAAAAAGGTAGCCTCACCGTTCTCTACTTTCTTTTTAATAAGAGAAAGGAGATCAATGCCTTTAAAGGAAAGCTTTCTAACTTCACTAACAAGATCTGTCCAAGGGGATCGCTTAGAGAAAGGTATGGTTTATAGATTGTTTATCTTTTCAAGCTAATTACCACTCACGAGTGGCTTAATGATAAAAGAATTGTAATCATAACTTTAGAATGTGTGAGGTTTCAAGTTCAATTATTTTTAGACGCATACAAATTTGAAGTGCTTACGTCAATCTTCTAAAAAATAAGAGTTTTGACTGATTTGAGTCTGTATAGTGGTGGGTTCAAACTCATTAATTAGTCGGTCAAAAAGATCGAAAACTATGATAAGAAAAAAGAAAAAGAAAAAAAGATATTATAATTAGTCGCAACACAATTATTTCCATACAATGCAATTGGATTCAGATAATGCGTATGCGTTACTCTATCTTAACTTTATTATAAGGCATTTAGGCCATTTCTTAAAAGAAAATCTTAGAAAAATAAGTCTACACACACTATAAAAGGAAGACTTAAAATTCAATACATCTCATTATTAAAATTCAAATGCAGACGTTTTAATTAAATTAAATACAAATTTCAAATCATTTATAGCTCATTATTTAAAACGTGTAACCGCTAAAAATTCTTATTATCTATAATGGTTACTAAAAACATATAACCGCATTCACTATAAAAATACACACAAACCATTTCATACCTCTCTCACACACATCTAAAACATCAACAATAAGGCCGAGTGTAGTAATATTTAGTCACAAGGTAACAGCCGCCGCATTGCGCGAGTACCCTGCTAGTACTTCTATAAAAGTAAAACTACTTTTATATATAAATTTTGAGCGTTGTTGCAGGTGTTTGCGAAAATATATTATATTTATCATACTATCTTATAAAATAATTAGGAATTCTTTAAATAAAATTACTTAAAAATTCAGCTTCCTTATTATAGAAATTTAATAGCTTACAAGACAAGAAGCATAATATACACTACTTAATGCACACATTTAAAAGACAAAATACAAGTCTTACTAGAACGATAATGTACACTATTTAATGCTATTAATATATGCAATGTTTTTACGATAGTCAATTAATTAACTGGTCAATAAATATAATTAATGCATTTATTAAAATATCCCTTATATAAGAAATACAAAATATCAAACATATTATACAACTAACTTAAACACAATTTCTGCATTAAATCTTTTATATAATAAAGGAATTACATCATTTCGGAGTGATTTTGTCAATTCATTCTTATTAAAAAAACAATTGGGCCAATAGGAGAGCTCGATTTTGCCACGTAAGCAAAATCGTGTGATGTGATTGGTTAATAAAAGTCCAAATTAAATTGATTTTGGTTAAACTTTAATAAATTTGGTGGAGAAATTTGGTTGATAAAAAAAACACATAAAAATATAGGTGTCAAATTTGTGAAAACAAAAACTTAAAAAAAGATGAGGTAATTGATAAAACTTTAGTGGTTGAATTTTTAAAATTTATATAAGGTTAAGTGTAATATTATTAGCCTTCATATTTTTTAATAACTTTGGATTATAAACAAATACCCCTTATACTTTATACCCTTTATACTTTCTATCTTAAAATATACAACGTATATGTTGTTTTAAAATAACAACATATAAATTTGCATAAGATTATAAGTATAATTTTTTTACTATATACGTTCAATAAGGACTCATTTATTTCATTTTTAAAAGTTTAACATATGTGAACACGAGTTTAAATTTTATATAAGGCTAAATTAGTGAAAAACGGGAATATAATTATCAAATTGTAAGCACGGGTTAATTTAATATAGACTAAAATACACCGTTGGTCCCTAAACTTGTAGTGGAGGATCGCGATGGGACGAAACCGGGCATAATCATCGCCACGGGTCCAAACAGTAGCGATTAAATGCCAGATTGGTCCCTTGACCACTAACACCTATGTCAACGACTCTTTTCTGTTAGTTTCACGAGGGTAATATAGTCCAATCACATTTATAACTCAACCTAGTTAATTATGAGAAACGGTTTACCATATACCATCTTGATTGTTTCCCGCCTTATTCACACAACCCTCGCACACACTTTAACAATGGCAGATAAGGAGCTTACTTGTACGGATGTAACTGATGAGATGGTAAAATATGTGAAGGCAAAATACGGGAATACTTGGTTAAAAGAAGATGAAATGTCTGATGAAATGTTTGATGATTTATGCAGATTTGCGAAAGAAGCTTAAGTGATGGAAGGTTAGTCGGGTTTTTTTTGTATTTGTGTTATTCCCATTTTAAGGGAGGAGCATAAATTACTCCTATTTATTTGACAGAAATCCGAGCGGTGTCAGAATCTGTCAAAAAGAGGGATTATAGCAAGCTAAAGGTATCTGCCGATATGGTTGACTATGCCATGGCTACTTATGGGAATAAGTGGGATATAGGAGATGACATTCTTGATGTGATACTTGAAGACTTGTGGGAAAAATATGGGAATAAGGAGTCTCGAAAGGTCGGACTTTAGAGTGAATGTTTACAAGCTAAGAAACTTGTAATGGGTCAACTCGATTATATCTGTTTTGTCTATCTTTCCGGATACTAACGTGAAGGAAATGAAGTTGATGTCATCATTATTTCGAGACACATCGATGATGAGTGTGGGAACATGTCTTCTAAGACCACTAATTCGAAATGTTCCACTTCCCAAGCTTCCAAGGCGCCCAAGGCTTCCGCTCCCAAAGTTGTACTTGGTCTTGTAGCGGTGTGGGATGCTCCGGCACAAATAGGAATGAGTGGTATGTGCCTCCCCTAAGGACCTCAAGTCTCCCCATGAATAACAAGCCTCCCATCAAGAAGTTCACTGTTATTTTTAGTTGTTGATGTAATGAAGATGTATAGTTTTGGTCGATGATGGTTCTTGAAACGATACTTGTTAACATGTATGTTTTGCTTCATATGGTGTAATTAGGTGGTGGTGTAGGTATATTTTGGAAATGTTGTTTTCATTTGTAGTTTGCACTTGCATATCCGGTTTAGGTGGGTGCTTGGGAAAACCCATTTTGACTTATAAGGTCAACATAAACCAAATTATTAGAGGATACGAAACCGAATTGTTAGTTTTAAAATCTCGCTTGTTTGACTTATAAAGTCAATGATTCAAATTGTAACCAAAATTCAATTATTATAACAAAAGAAGCACACACATATCGCTTAAAGCTACATTTAGACCGAAGACAACATAACATTTCTTGCTAGGAATTCACTGCGATAAATGACTAGTAGGTGATCCATTTGGTGCATCGTTGCAGTTGGTTCAACGGTGTTTGTCTCGGCGTTCTCTATTTGCTCTTTCGATTGCGGGTGCTTCACGTGGTGTTTGGCTTGGCGAACTCCACTTGCTATTCGATTATAGGTGGTTCACTTTGTTCTTCATCACCGCCAAGGATGCACCAACACTAGTAGGTGCGAAATATGTAGACCCATCACATATCCACCACTATCTCCTGTGGTTGTGTTTTCCCTTGTAACACCATCTCTACCAGTATAAGATGTGTTTCCGCTTATCTCAAGGCACACTGGACAAACATACCACATGAAAGCTCTATAAGGTGGACGCCTTGCAAAAAGGGCCAATCCAGCCCTGTTTTCCCTTTGAAGCCAACAGTCAATGCATACCATTTGACAACCATTTTCTACATCCATTGTGATAATATGGTGGCATGATAAACAATTGCTGACTTAAGATGTGTTATATAAGTAGATGGGAGTTGTGGTTGTTGAACAAGTAGATAAGGAGTAAAGACAACATAAATTCTTACAAGCTAGTCAACTTATAAAGTCAACAAAAAAAACAAAAACATGTTGAAACATAATATTGTCGATATTACAAAATGGCTAGAAGAGTAGAAGCCTACAGCCTTAGAAAACTGCTGGAATTTGTTACTTTCAGAGCGTGAATTTTATCCAGCACATATGGATGTCTTGGATATAACTCTTCCACAGACACTCCATAGTAAGTTGCCTCATACTCTGCATCTTGAAGCCAATTTTTCCTCTCCCATTCCTCTTCAATTATTTTGTACATTCTCTCCTCTTCCAAAACTTTGGAATGCTTCTTCATCCAACGGATCGCTTCTTCATTTTCCTCCAAATTTGTGTGTTCTTCTTCTTGCTCGTAAAGAGCATCATAAAACTCTTGTTCCATAGTCTTTCTTATATCCTCTTCATCCATCCACTTCAAAAGTAATACATTTGTACATCAACTAGAATGTAAACACACTAGAACAATCGTTATACAAATGACAATTAAATGAATACTGTTGCCTTACGCCATCACAATGCCTTTTCTACCTCGAACCATACTTTCCTTTGTTGGTTTTGGTACCGATCCTTGTGTGACTAGACTTATTATGTCCAACAGTTTGACAATTGGAGCATTTAATCATTTACGAGCTCTAGATTTACCCATTTTGACTCAATTTCTCCGAAAGGGTTGGGTTTATGTATTTGAATTCAAATTTGTGGTAAAATGTGAGAATAAAGTACTTGCTATAAGTTAATGCAAGACCGGATAGGGACTAAAACCATGTCCCCTACACTCTAAATCTGTTTGACCAAGGACCATAGTTCCACCAACACCCAATACAATCAAAACCATATTACAACTCTCTTAGACGAATACAACAATTAACAACATAATTAACGAATTAAAACAGTAGAACATAACATATAGATTCATTAACTTCATATTAAAACACTAGAACATAAATATTCAGTACATATTTTTCCAAAAAAGGGAAAACATAACCATAGCATTTCCTTCTCAACACTTCCTAAGATGATCAAGGAAGTTGTTCTGTCACACACCGTGAGTGTGTCGGCGAGATCATCCTCCGTATCTCCAACGCCTTCAACACATTAGCCTTTTGCCATTGCGAAGATCCTCGATAACCTTGTAGTTCATCACCGTAGTTCGAAAGCCTTCGATCTCGAGATGTATTGTTGGGTTTCCTTCATACCCGAATCAAGTCGGTCAAAGTGTTTTGGAGTCCTTTAGCAATTTTGATGTCCTTATCGTTTTCTCTCGATAAAAGAGAAATCGAGTCAAACATGTAGTCGGAGTTCAAGATTTGGCGAGTTCTTCAAGTAGTGGGAAGTCACCATTGGGAGGTTGTTTCTTGTGATTGTTGGTATGCAAATGATATAGTGTATTAACCAATAAATAGCAAAACCATCGGACGTTCCAAATTCGGGGACTAATTGTGAAGTTAGTAAACACAAAAAGTCAAGTTTGTGTGACAAAAATACGCGAGAATTTTAAGTGCAAAAAACGGCTGACTGGCCAAATTGAGGGACCAATTGTGACATTATAAACCTAGTACCCTGCAACTTGGCCTTTTGCCTTCCTTGATACGCATATACACAATTAATATGTTTGGAATCACCAAAAGAACCCAACTAACAAGATCCGAAACCATAAACACTATCATAATAACCCGACCCATTTAACAAAACCCAATTAAAACGAAACCTAACAGACATCCACACTCACGTACTGAAACACACATCTAGTCAAACCCATTGTTAAAAAACAAAAACTAAGAATGAAGGATGAAGCATATTCGTCTCACGTTTAAGGATGTCAAGGAAGAAGAAGAAGGTGAGGTCCTGCTCGAATCCACTATAATGAGGTTTTGATTATAGCCCACTCGGTATGAACGAGGTTCATTAATTAATCTGTGTGCCTTTACCGATGATAGGGATATATTTAGTTCAAGCCTTGATAATGTGTTATCGAGATTAATGAACAAAATGGGCGTTGTTTTTGTGATCCTAAACAATCCCTAGAAAATGGTTTGCATTTGATTCATACCGATGTTGATGTTCATACCTTGTTTGGAATGGTGAAACAAATGACTCGATTGATATCTTCATAGCCCACAAGCCCCAAAAGTTAGCACAATTTTACTTAAAAACATCAGTTTGAAGTTGTGGGTTGGGTAGAGCAGGATGCTAACTTTAGGATGCTTAGTCAAACACCTTTAGGACTACAAGTCAATGGCGGGGATCGATAAGAAAAAATGCGGGGAGTGGAACCGGGACACCAAGAGTGAAAGGAGGGTAGTAATCAAGGACGAAGAAGGGTTGTAGCTAAAAAGGGACAAAATTAAAGGAAATGGAAAAGGAAAGATGGTTGATGAAGAGGAGGTTTTGCCCGAGAAAAAAGGGAGACAAGTTGTTCAAGAATTTAAGCGAGGTTTAGACGGGAAGGGAAGACCAAAATGGTTGAGTTTGCGGGGTTTGATGTTGAGAACTTGCTGGTTTGACTTGGAGGGAAGGTCGAAAGGGTTGGTGGTGTCTGCAGATGTTTCAAGCGGTGTTAAGACACCTTTCGAGCAAAGAAAAGATTACAAAGCTGCGTCCTAGCACTCTTCGCCCAAAGGCGACCCTAGGTGATGTTTCGATGATGAATACCATGTCATGTGTTAAATTCCATTAACACCGTAACACTACAGTTCATAACTTATATGTTTGTAATTTGTATACTTGTTTTAGCGAGACAAGGTGGCGCAGACATCATCAACTTAGGCCTAACAGTTTTGTCGGTTCAACAGTTTACGGATATCAATCTCATCTGTAGATCATTTGAAGATTCAGCGGTTGAACGTTTTGAAGTTGGGCCCAAATTCATCTTCTATATTTTGTAACGAATCAAGAAATTAACATGTATCGCACAATGACTCCGTAGTATCGCTTATGTTCCGGTTTAATCAAACACCGTATATAGTTGATGGTATAAGTCAACTAGCTAAGTAGTTGATAATGTATAAATTTGTTTGTTAATCACGGTAAATTTCTACGAGCTATTACTTTCTTTACCAGTTGACTTTTATGAAGTCATACTTAAGTGGTGAGGACTCGGGAACACCGATATTATTTGTTCAAACAATATCACTTTTTGTTTTGGTGGAATAGTTCTTGGGTTAGAATTAACTAGGTTGAGTTATAAATGTGATTGGACTATATTACCCTCGTGAAACTAACGAGAAAAGAGTCGTTGACATAGGTGTTAGTGGTCAAGGACCAATCGGCATTTAATCGCTCTTGTTTGGACCCGTGGCGATGATTATGCCCGGTTTCGTCCCATCGCGATCCTCCACTACAAGTTTAGGGACCAACGGTGTATTTTAGTCTTTAATATAAAAACAAATATACGCGATTGTACTTATAACAATTACTCATGTAATTCTTATTTATTTATATAAGGATATCTAGAAAAATATTTTTAAAAAACTATAAGGAATATACTTTTACTTTATCAATGCTCATTATGTGCTATTAAACTTGCATCATGTGTACAACATAATATCAGTAGTGAAACTTAAATAACAAAATCAACATCTTTGTCAGCTAAATAAAATTAAATCTTGAGTTACCTAACATAAATTTTTACAAATATTTTACCAAATTCTAATGAATATTAATGTATAATGAAAAACTCGTGTATAAGTAGTTGTACTTATATCACAATTTTCATGGGAAAAATCTAATATGTGTATATACTGAATTAAAATATTAAAATAAATTTGATTTATGTGTAAATTTCATACGTGCACGAAACTTATAACTATATAATTACATGCAATTACATTTAAAGACACAATATTCAATATTAATACAAAATAATTTTTTTTGTCAAAACCCTATGCGTGTACATGTATTATAACTAGTGTCACTAATACAAATAATGAAACACATTATACAAATATTCAAGTTTAAACGGGCACCGGGCCAAACGGGCATGGGCCAAACGGCTCATGTTATACAAATTGACACATCTAATATTAATTATCATAATTGTATATTGAAAAACATTGTCATTAGTTAAGAAGCTGAAATACGTCACATGAAATTTTTTATGTCCATAAATTTATTGTAAAAAAAACATAATAAACAAAATTACATGATTCACTAAAATTTTTATTTTAAGATATCCGCCGCCACAACGCATAAGTACCCTGCTATTATTTCATTAAACAAAGCTACAACAACATTCAACAACATAGCATAAATCCTATTATCCTAACATCTACTATCTTTACACTACATTATATAAAGCACATAAATTTCTTTATACCGACCCATGTGGGAATAATAATAATAATAATAATAATAATAATAATAATAATAATAATAATAATAATAAAATAATAATAATAAGTTTCTAATAAAATAATATTTATAATAAAAAAAAAAAAAAAAAAAATAATAATAATAATAATAATAATAATAATAATAATAATAATAATAATAATAATAATAATTCGAGTGGGGTGAAATTCATACATAACCTGGTGTGGGATATTCTTGTCGACATATGTTCCAAAGTTGGGATTATGGTGAAAAGGAGGCCCCATTGGGGTTTCTTTCGAGGGACGGGAAAGAGTTGCGTCCGGCAGACCTGCTATTATTCAACTGGATCCAAGGTAAGGACGCGTGTTTGGATGTGACTGGAATCTCTCCTTTTGCGGGTATTGATGCGTCTGCGTGGGCTCCCGGGGTGGCCTTACATAACGCTGTGGAGAAGAAGAAAAAGAAATATGTGTCTAAATGTGAAGAAAATGGCTACAAGTTCATTCCATTTGCCTTCTCTACATTCGGGGAGCTTGACGCGGAAGCTTTGGATACACTTTCACGTATCAAGACTGTTGCTATTAGCCACTCGAATAGTGTCAAGAGTGGGGCTTTTATTTTTCACAGACTAAGCTTTTGTATTCAGAAAGGTGTGGGAGCCCAACTAGTGTCTCGGCTTCCCACCAATTTCTTGTAATTCCTTTTGGTTTTCTAATGAAGTGATGATGTTTTATAAAATAATAATAATAATAATAATAATAATAATAATAATAATAATAATAAACTTTCTTAATAATAATAATAATAATAATAATAATAATAATAATAATAATAATAATAATAATAATAATAATAATAATAATAATAATAATAATAATAATAATAATAATAAAAGAAAAAAAAAAAAAAAAAAAAGGTGTTACGTTTGTAGAGGCCGTTGAGTAAAACTCAAATCAACAAAGTATGAAATGAGGATATAAAAGGTAAATAATCTTGAGCTACTTGCAAAACCACATGTCGAGCTCAAGCTAGAACATCTTAGAAGCGAAAACGGTCCGGGTTCACACAAATGATTTCTCGGTTATAAAAACAACTATACTAGCTTCACAAGATAAAGTAGCTAGTAAGGATTTACGTTATTGGGCATTTTAATGATGGACCGAATCCTACATTTAACATGTACATTTGTACAAAGGTTGGTGTCTCCTATAATTCATTCTTCCAATGATTTTGCAAACGTGGCTTCTAAATCGAAGTTTTGGATCTCAAATATCCTATGTCCTATTTTTTCCAGCTTGAACATTCAAGATATTTTTTGCAAACGGCACAGCTTGTTGCCCGTTTGTCTGCCATCTTATTGTAATCCGTTATAAAAGTTCTAATGAAGATTAATAATTGATGTAGCTAAACTCTTATAGTGACAAGTTAAAGAGATATTTCCGGCCGTTACTTTTTATGTTATGATGTTTTAGGGTGGCTATTTGTGTTTCTGATTTGAGAAATGAATTGAGGCCGGTGCATATCACGTCTATTAATTACTTCAGATTTCTTAAGTTGATGTTTAATGAAGTGCATGTAAAGTTACAAGTATAAATACCCCCAAAACATATCTATTTAAAAGTTGCATCTCTTTTTCTTCTTTTCACTTAGGTAATTGCACGTAAGCCTATTTGCAAGCATAAATAAATATAGAAATATTCTAGCACAAATTGTCAAGATCTTATAAAAGCTTGCAAAAGAAAAAAAGAAGAAGATATATGTTAGCTCTTCGGCGTGTTTCGTAAACGATATTGAGGAATACATTTTCTCTACAACTTTACAACCAATTAAGCTCGATGAATCTTAAGGTATGGTATTAATATTAGAACTCGATAGTTCTAACGAGGTGTGCTAATAGTACTTTCGGTTATTAGTTGTATTGTTAAGTCTTTTTAGTGTGGCTTTTGGTGTTTCAGCTGTTGTTTCAAGATTGTTAGTATCATAGTATGTCTTTTTATTTACTTTAGACTGAGCAAAGAATCACTAAAATAAGCAATTTCTAACACCTTATAAAACGGAAATAGACCATTAATCTTTATAAGGCAAAATGGATGACACATGCAGTTTTTCTAGTGTGATCAGCATTATTTATGTTCATTTTTATAAGTTACTTTTTTTTAACTTTTGGACTTAATGAGATAGATGATATCGAGTTTGAATACGAATGCTTTATGATTTTTCATTGACCACTCTAACCCCAACAACACAATATTCAATCCACACGTAGCTTGTTATGACAAACATGTTTCCTAAATAGTCTCCACTTAGGATTATGAAAGCTAATTTTATTACTTTTGTCATTGTGGATTCTTGTTCTTCATCTTTGTAAAAGAAAAATAAACAAAGTCTCTCTTACAAAAAGATAAAAGTTCATATAAATATTGTACCTGTAATTTTTGTACAAGTATAAACTAACCAATTTGAAACTATTATATTAACTTTAACACATAGTTGTCAAATGCACTGTTATATATAAGCTAGTAAAAGTTTCTCTTAGTGACCTATGTGAGACAAATACTTGAGATATAGTTTCATCGAAAAGTAGTAAGTATGTATTTCACTAACTAATGTATTTCCCAACAATTATGAGACTATGCAAACACATATATATTTTACTAGTGGATTATAAAATCTAAGTTTTTCATCCAAAAGTACTGAGGCACAGGTGTAATCACGACACATGCATTTTTGTTATTGTCTTTTCCACATAGACATTCTTACAGCTAATTGAAACAATGTTGGAATATGGGTATATAGTCACGATGCAAGTGGATGCCGAGACATTACATGGACATTCTTAGTCGAATTAATCTATTTTTGTTTGCGTTTTAATATTGGGAAAGTGATTCTAGATTTAGTTGTAAAGATATGTGTTAAATTTTGGGTTGGTAATCTGTGGCAAACATATCATTCTATCAATTACTAATGACTTTCAAGGTGTGGCTTATTGCAGGATTAATTACAGGGGTTTAACCTGGACAAAGGATAAAAGATTTAAAGTTCCAAAAAGCTCATTTCTGCTGAAGCCTTTCTTCGTTTCTGTTGATGAGTCTCTACTAGCCGTTAGAGGGGTCTTAGTGTAACTTAATCTCCTATTTAATAAGTCCCTTTATTTAGGGTTAGACACACTGGAGTGTGCAGTCTTTTGTATCACTCTCTTCTCTTCTCTTAAATCATTTCACTGATCTTGTCTTGTCTTTACACTCATATGATTATTGTCTCATTGACATTAATCTAATCTTGTAACATTTGGATACTATTAATCTAAGTGACTATTGCGCTTAGATCTTAATAAAGGTTCTCATTGTTTATCTCATTGCCTATACTTTCGTACATGGTATCGAGCTTGTGCTCATTGATTCTCTTTGGCAACAAAGGTGTGGTTTGGGGTTATTGCTATTGGCGTAATCACCGGTTATCTTCATTTACAATTTACCCTAGACTAAGTGAATCTAGGGTGATTGTGATTTGTTCTTCCACGCATATTTCTCTGTAAGTCTAAGTCTTATCTTCTCTTTAAACATACAGTACTTAAGTCTCTGTGGGTGTAAACGGGTAGACTAACATCTTGATCTACCACCTTGAGTGGTACGAATACCTGCTTTGGTTTACCCTAGTCCACAGGCTTGGTGCTTGTTGGTTCTTATTGTTAAGTCTTATTTACTTGTCTATTTACTCTTATTATTATATCTGTCTGGGTTCTCTGTCTGCATCTTATTATCTCGTCTTATTGTTTATATTATGGCTATTGGTGATGATAATGTTGGTGGTGGTGGTTCCACTGAGAAAAGCTTATCCTTTGGTGATGCTTTGTATTTACACCCCAATAACACCAATGGTACTCCCATTATTTCTATTAAACTCACTGGAACTGAAAATTATAAAATATGGAATATGGCCATGACATTTGCCTTAAGTAACCATAACAAGTTGAGGTTTATTGATGGTACTTGCATAAGAAATGACTCTAACCCCAGTCTTGCTAATCAGTGGGATACTTGTAACTCTGTTGTGGTTACTTGGATCCTCAACTCTCTCAGCCCTGAATTATTTGCTGGTGCTATTTATTCTAAAACTGCTTATGAAATGTGGAATGACCTTAAAGATACCTATGATAAAGTTGATGGTTCAGCTATTTTTAATTTGCACAAAAACATAAATTCTCTTAGTCAAAATGGGTCCTCTCTTGCTGATTACTATAACAATCTTAACTCTTTATGGAAACAATTTGATTGTATGATTAGCTTGCCTCCCTGCACTTGTGAGGCTGCAAAACATTTTGAAAGACACAATCAGCTAATCAAGTTAATGCAATTTCTTATGGGTCTTGATGACTCCTATGTTCCCATCAGAAGCAATATTTTAACCAGAGATCCTTTACCTAATGTCAAAACTGCTTTCTCGTTGTCTCCGGAGAAGAATCTCACGAAACGTCTCATCCGGGAATAGCTCGCTAAACCAAATGCTACGACTTTTCTTTGCAAAAACTTCGATGGTGGAAAATTTTTGATAACAAAAGAGGTTTTAATAACAAAGTGTCTGGTTTTAATAATGGTAATGACTCTAATAGCAGAGGACCAAACATGAACCTCAAATGTACTAATTGCAAAAACACGGTCATCTTGTTGATAGATGTTATGACCTTGTTGGGTATCTGCTTGGATATGTTAAAAGAAATTTTAATGGTAAACCTTTCATCGGTAACAATGTTTCTTTGAAACCAATTGTGTCACCGATAATAGTGCTAGCAACTCTCCTGTCTCCTTGTCTAATGAATGACTCTCGAGACTTATGAGTCTCCTCAATGACAACAATGTGTCATCTGCAAATGCCAACTTGGCGGGTAAAAATTTTCGGGAACCTTCTTTAATGGCGGTGTCAAGTTTAATGTAAACTTCAACAAGTTTTTAACAACAACACTAAAACCTTATCCGGAAACATTAGTCCGGGTTGGATTGTTGATTCGGTGCAAATCGAGACATGATCGTGTCTCAAGATTTTTAATCAATGTTGTTAACATTTCAAATCTTGGCTTAACTGTTGGACATCCCAATGGTACTCGTGCCTTAATTACTAAAATTGGTGATTTAAAGGTCAATAATGACCTAACTCTTTTGATGTTCTTGTTGTTCCCGAATACAATGTTAGTTTACTATCTGTTCATAAGATTGCTAGAGACAATAAGATGTTTGTTGGGTTTAATGAATCTAATTGCTATATACCGGATTTACATCAAAAAAGGATTGTGGGGATTGGTAAACAATACAATGGATTATATATATTTGATATAGATTCTACATGTAAGATTACTTCTAACAACTGCATATCTGTTTGTCATGTCTCTAAGAATCTCTGGCATCAAAGACTTGGTCATCCCTCTGACCAAGTCCTACACATACTTAAACCCACTCTTAAATTTGATAGTTCATCCAAACCGATCATCTCGTGATACTTGTAATAAAGCTAAACAAACCGAGAACCATTTCCTTTAAGTGAACATAAATCCACTAAAATTGGTCAACTTGTTCACCTTGATGTTTGGGGACCATATAAAATCACTAGCGAGATGGTTATAAATATTTTTAACCATAGTTGATGACTATTCGAGCGGTGTGGGTCTATATGCTTAAGGGAAGGATGATGTTTATGTTTCCATTGTTAACTTTACTCATATGCTATCAAATCAATTTGAACACAATGTCAAAGTTTTTAGAAGTGATAATGGGACGTAATTTGTCAATAATAAACTTCAACAATTCTTTCATGAAAAGCAATTCTACATCAAACCTCTTGTGTTTATACACCACAACAAAATGGCATTGAGAGAAAGGAAACATAGGCATCTCCTTAATGTTGCTAGATCCCTTATGTTTCGTGGGAATTACCTCTATATCTTTGGCTTGAATGTGTTCTAACTGCCGCTTATGTCATAAACAGGTTGCCTCTTGATTCTGTCTGCAAGTCCCCTTCTTCTTTGTGTATGGGCATGACCCTTCACTCTCTCTCCTTAGAGTCTTTGGTCGCTTATGCTATGCCACTATTCTCAACATCTCGACAAATTTGGTAGTAGGTCTAAAAAGTGTTCTTATTGGTTACTCAAATGAAAAAAGGTTATAAACTCTTGAGCCTAGAAACAAAAATATCTTTTATTCCGAGATGTCAAATTTTATGAAACGTGTTTCCATTCAAAATGAAAAACTCGTGTCAAAACCTTTTGTTGAAACTTATGTGCCTAAAGATTTAAACCACAAAAATTTCTTTGACTCACAAACAAGTCCCAATGATGAAGGAGAGTGACATCCTATGATGATAGCACGGTGGTAAGTCATCCTACTAGGATTGATGAACCGGTTGCAACATCTATAGATGATAATACACACCCGAGGGCAACATATCACATGAATCACATCCTGCTGATGCATCTTCGATTCTCACGATACATCATCCAATCTCACGAACAAGAAAAAGGCTTGCCACCACTATCGCTAGAAGGTCAACTAGAGTTTCTAAGTTGCCCAAGAATCTAAATGACTTTATTGTTGAAGGAAAAGTCAAATATGGGGTTGAAAAAGTTGTTAATTACTCTAATCTTAACAAGGATAACTATTGCTTTGCTTCTAGTCTTAATAAAAGTATTGAACCTACATTATGAAGAAGCTATCCTTGATAGCAATTGGGTAGATGCTATGAATTCGAAATTGAGGCCCTAAATGAAAACCATGCTTGGGATATAACTGATCTACCTTCTAATAGAACTCCCATTGGTTACAAATGGATTTTAAAATCAAATACAAAGCCAATGGTGAAGTTGATAGATACAAGGCTAGATTAGTTGTTAAAGGCTACAACCAAAGGGAAGGAATAGACTATGATGAAACTTTTTCCCTGTTAGAAAATGTCTCATCGTTAGATGTCTTATTGCCTTAGTTGTAAAAACAAATGGCCTCTTTTCAACTTGATGTTAACAATGCTTTCTTGTACGGAGATCTTGATGAGGATATCTATATGACCATTCCCAGGGGTTCGTAATGAGAACAATAAAATAAAGTCGTAAACTTGTCAAGTCTCTATATGGCCTAAAACAAGCTCCCGTGAAATGGAATGAAAAACTTGTCGGTGTTTTAAAAGAAAATAACTTTGTTCAATCATTAATGATCACTCCTGTTCACCAAAGCAGAGAATAACAAGTTTATTGCTCGCTTGTCTATGTGGATGATATTGTTCTTCCGGAAACCGTATTGATGAAATAAATAAATTCAAAGAGTTTCTAAAATCCAAATTTCATATCAAAGACTTGGGAAATCTAAAATATTTTCTTGGCATTGAGGTTTTAAAAGCTGGAATGACATTTGCCTTTCTCAAAGAAAATCTTGTCTTGAACTCCTCAAAGAATTTGGTCTTATTGGGTGCAAACTGTGTCCACTCTATGGAACCCAACTCGTGCTTCCTTACATTCCCACCGCCGATGACCCTTGCTTGTCAACATCATCGGTTATCGGGTTACTTGGGAAACTTATCTATCTCACCCATACAAGACCGACATCTCATACTCGGTTCATTGTCCGGCACAATATATGCATTCTCCTTTAAAGTCTCATCTGGAATGTGCCTCAATGTTCGAGATATCTAAAAGGAGCTCCGTGAAAAGGTCTAAGGTACAATTTCAAAGAACTCGAAAATCATCTTGAAGGATATAGTGATTTGATTGGGCCAAATGCAAGAAAACCGAAAATCATCACAGGTTATTGTGTTTTCTTTAATAATTGCTTAATCTCATGGAAAAGTAAAAACAAAATACTCTTTCAAAATCTTCCACGAAGCGAATATAGATCCATGTCTCGCTGCATGTGAAATCATTTGGATTCAAAAATCCTAAAAGACCTAAAAGTTGATATCAATCTTCCTGTCGATCTTTTTGTGATAACAAATCGCTTTACAACTTGTCACAACCCTGTTTTTCATGAAAGATCAAAACACTTTGAAATTGATGTTCACTTCATCGGGAAAAAATTGCTAGAGGTGTTTTAAATGCTAAAAGATTGGCTCTTCAAAACAAACTGCAGACATACTCACAAAGAACCTCCCTGTCTATCAAGATAAATTTTGTGTGAAAATTGATATTGTTTGATATGTTTGCTCATCGATTAAGGGGAATGTTAAATTTTGGGTTGGTAATCTGTGGCAAACATATCATTCTATCAATTACTAATGACTTTCAAGGTGTGGCTTATTGCAAGATTAATTACAGGGTTTAACTCGGACAAAGGATAAAAGATTTAAAGTTCCAAGAAGCTCATTTCTCTGAAGCCTTTCTTCGTTTCACGATGAGTCTCTACTAGCCGTTAGAGGGTCTTAGTGTAACTTAATCTCCTATTTAATAAGTCCCTTTATCTAGGGTTAGACACCTTTGGAGTGTGCGATCTTTTGTATCACTCTCTTCTCTTCTCTTAGATCATTTCACCGATCTTGTCTTGTCTTTACACTCATATGATTATTGTCTCATTGACATTAATCTAATCTTGTAACATTTGGATACTATTAATCTAAGCTGACTATTGCAGCTTAGATCTTAATAAAGGTTCTGTTGTTTATCTGCTGTTGCCTATACTTTCGTACAATATGGTTGATAAGTCGTGAATCTTTTACATAGACATTCTTACAGCTAACGTATAATTAAATCTTTGAAATTCCATTATATTCTCTTATGAAAGATCCAAATTTTGATATTAGATCAGCTTTTCTAACTTCTAAAATTACAAAAAAAGTTAACAATTTATATTAGTTTTCAAGCAAGACATTCATCTACTAAATAAATGAGTAATGTTTTCATTCAGCACATCAATGTGTTACATGAAAACAATATATTAATATTAACACAAATGATACATATCCATTATGGTATATTAGCCACCTACATTTCTATTATCTAATCTATGTGGGATATACTAACGTAATATACCAAGTTTTAACCATGTTTTGTACCAACGAAGAATGTAAGAAGTTAATACATGTTTATAATTTTCTAAGCCAAAAGTTTTTGCAAGATGGGTTTTGAAAACTATCGATCTTTATTACATTAAATCATAGTGAACTGAATTTTAGATTAGAAAATCCATCATTGAAATTCAAATATCCAACTTTTCCACAAAGTATTAAACCTATTCCATAATCCAAAACATTAGAAAAAAAATAAAACTCTACATCATTCTTTGTAAATGTAAAGTTTTTGGCCGTTAGAAAAAAAAATATACGTTCTATAGTTATATACTATCTTTTACTAAGCACATCTTCATTTCAAGCTAGGAAGCATAATACTAACCTTTACACATTCATTCCATAAACATGAGTAGTATATTTATAGATTGTTTTATGTCTCAAAAATGCTAAATTATTGATACACGTTCGTCTTAATGTTTCCATTGTTGCAAAATATCAGCTTTGAAATATGATGATATTCTTTGTCTCAACATTTTTAGAATAAATTTTGATGAATACAAAATACGAAAAAACAGTCTCCTATCAATATTTCTATGTTTAACGGTAACAAATTATGACGTGCGAAGCATTATCTTTTCTAGACCAAAAGCTTTTTCAAAATAGGTTTTAAATACTATTAAGATCTTTTTATAAAGTATTAAACACAAAAACGGACATACTTGAGGCGAGAGTTTGTACATGCATACATTATACATACTCTTCCAAAAGCATCCGTAGTGTAATTTTTTAAGTATATTTCTAATAGGTTAACACAACATGCACAACATCTCCAAAATTGATGAACACTCTATTTCAAAAAATTAGTATACACCCACCACTTAAATAACACGAGCTAAAAATTCCTAGAATTTTCTGTTGAAAATGCATATCTTATTGCATCCGACACTCATTAAACTTGTACCTTGATCCAAAACGCTAAATACCTCAATCGTTGTAAATATAATGTTTTGAGTTGTTAAGGAAAAAAAATGTCAAGAATTCATTTATATTTTCTTGCTCCATATGAAAACGTACCTTTTTTATTTAGCACATATTCATTCGAAGCTAGAAAGCATAATACTAATCTTAACACATTCAATCCGTAAAGGCTATATTATATTAGATAGAATAGACTTATTTTCTTATCCTATGTGGGATTCAATGTTGCAATTATTTTCGTTAAAGATAGATGCTAAGGTACCTAAATCGATCTACTGCTAATTCATGTAGTTTTACTAATTAATTTACGCCATGTATGTGGTCATTGTAGAGTGTTTATATCTCAATGCTACTCAATGATTGATACATATTCGTGTACATATGTACTTATGTAGTGTGTTAAAAAAAATCCATTGTTCGCAAATTATCAGGTTTGAAATATGATGAAATCTCTCTGTTTTAACATTAGATGAGATTGCCTATATATATATTTTGTCTCTGAATTTTATTATACAGACCTTTTTTGTGATAGTTTGAGATCTTTAACTGACTTAAAACTTAACAGATTAAGTTCTTACACATATTAACCAACATGAAAGAATATGGGATCGACTTGTTTGAGGGTGGCTTTCGAGTTTCGATCACTAGGCTTAGTGGGCTGTCTAATAGTCTCAAAATGGGCCGAGTGATTTACATCATGGGCCAGAAATAAAGTTCTTGGTTATAACTTATAAGTATGGTTGAGGTATTTTATTCGGTTATAAGTTTTAACACTGGAAAATGATTATCCCTTAATTTTTCATTGTTTAAAGTTATATTGCCGATTTGTGTATGATAATACAATAAGGATCACAAGTGATTCTTTTGCAGACGAGTCGCGGATGATTATATACTGTTATAAATAAAGACATATAGTAAACGAAAAATAATAAGACCTCATCAATAATTTAGAAATAAATACCATTATTAATCTCAACTCATGTGAGCCAATTTTACTGTAGTATCTTAGATTCTTAGCTAGTAACCTAGCAACATTTTTGGTTCTTTATTTTATGTATAAAAAAGTATCATATACAAGTTATTTACCTCACGATTTTCTTTCAAAACCGAACTCGAAATAAGATTGTAAACCCAAATCTCCAATGGCTCTTTAGGTGAAAGTGTACAGTTTATCATGGTGAAATTTATTCTTGCAAACAGTAATTATTTATCTTAATTGTGGTGCAGCTTGTAAATCTATTGTTCCCCACAAAGCTATAAGAAATCGCTTTTTTTTGTATGACATACATCACTCGATTATTCAACTGTATAGAGTATTCTATCTCATTTTATATGCATTTGCAAAGTGGTTAGTAGTGCAATAAAAAGTTTGAACCACAATATACGGACATTCTTTGTGTTAATAAATAGGGCAAATGATAAAAAAAATATCATATTTGCCATCATTTGCTCTTGTAGGTAGTGAACAAAATTTTTTGCTTTTGTTGGTACTATACTTCCAAATTCATCCTCTTTGGGGTACTATATGACATTTTTGTCCTTCAAGAAAAAAAAATTTCTATTAGCTAAGAGGGGCAAAAATGTCCAAAAATTTCGCAAAATACCCTAAAGAGGATGAATTTGAGAGTATAGTCCCACAAAAGCAAAAAAATTTGTTCGCTACCCACAAAAGCAAATGGTGTCAAGTATAAAATATTTTTTTTTTATCATTTGCCCTAATAAATATTACAAAAAGTTAATGAATTTATATATATTTTCGAGCTGGTGAGAACATGGATGAATTCTTATTATTACTTTCAACCACAACTCGAAACTGTATATTAATCAATACACAATATGTTAGGATACAATATTGTATATAACCATAAGACATTTAAAAGTTCTTTAACCGATGTGGGATAGATGCATGGCTGAGAAAAAATTTCAAAAAAAATTAACCTAGTAACTAATTGTTATATGTTGAAAAAATGAGTTTTTGTCAACTTTGGACACACATAAATATACATATTATTAGTATTTTGTGGGTTTGCATTCTACTTAAACAGAGCTAGATGTGTTCAAAATGAAGTTAATGTAACTTAAGTGAGTCACTTGAAACAGACTAGCTAGCTGAAAATTAGAAACCGGCAGTGGACACGAATTACATTGTATTATATTTTCTACTAACATTGCTCATTGTCGACAAGTGCATGATTAAAGATTGTATTTTTAAACCCAAAGTATCAAGACAAAATTGTAAAAACGATACTTGTATTTTCGCTATTGTAGTCTACATTATTTATTTTCATTTATAACTGTTTGTATAGATTGAATCATTAAGATAGACGACATCGAGTTTGGATACCCATTCTTTTGGAATTTGGATTCAAGATCTCTTTAATTAAGTAATGTATAGCAACACAACAATGATGTTTCAACTATGTGAAATGGACTAATTCAAGCCTTCAAGGAAACTTAATTTCAATCATTGTGCTTTGTGCTTTTGTTGACGGGCTTAATAATACCGCGTATGTGATGGGTGATACCGTGATACAGAGAAATTCCATATGTAGCCTGTTATGACAAGTATGTTTCTTGGGCTAGATATTTAAGATAATTACGATATTATTTCCGGTATCATCTAAAGCTTTTATTTCCAGGTAACTAACCATTTTGTCGCTATGGTACGTGTAACTATCTAGCTACTTAAATGAGAAAGATTGAAGTGCTTGGTAATACAGATTTATATGTTAAACTTAGAGAAAATTTATTAAATGAACTTTTTATAGAAGTATTTTACAAATTTGCATCTCGCACGTGAAATTTTTCAAAAGAACTTTTTAATATTATCCGTTAGATGGATTCGTAGATTAGTTTTTGTTGGAAATGTATATATTTACAAACATGTGAATGTCCGGATTCGAACTCGTGACCACGGGATTGCACACATTAGCGAATGAGAATTAAAGTTAATAATTAATGTTTATGTTTACGATTAATTATTACACATTAAGTCCGGTTAACGATCGTTATGTATTTAACGGAAAAATGACTAACGACCGTTAAAATGGAAAAGAGAAGGACTAGAAGTGGAAACATTGGAAAGTTATGGAATGGGCTTTGGGCTCCTATAGGTGGCGGCCATAGGCTTTTCAAGGCCTCAAATTCCCTAACTTGTCCTCTAAGTTTTACTTCTAGTATATAAGGAGGGTAGGGTCTAGGGTTTCATTTACACCTTGTGCATTGAATTAACCTAGATCTCCTCTCTTCTCTTTCTTTTGCATAGCTTAGCCGAAAACCCCATTTGTTAGGGAGTTCGGTTTGGTTTTTGCATATACGAGGGCTTGTGTTAGATCTAGCAATCGCTTGATTCGTTGGTTAATTCGTGTGTACAAGAACGTGGTTGTAAGACATTATTCTTACACCATTAAGTACTTCTTTGGTTTGCTTTGCTCGAGGGTGGTTTTGCTTTGCTCAAGAGATTTGATATTCGCAAGAGGTACGTTACGCATACTTTCAGTTAATTAATTTATTTGTTATGATCTTAAGTCTTCCGCTGTGTACTCTTGATGTCTTTATGTTTTATTTTATTTTATATATCATAAACTCAACAGTTTTAACCATACACGTGTATAAAAAAAAAGTGTTGGGCGAGTCTTAGACGAGTCTTGAGTCGGGGGCGAGGAAGCTATGGTCTGGGCGAGGAACTAGGCGAGGAGACTGGGGACTGGGCGAGGAAGCTAGGTCTGGGCAAGGGGAGTAAAGGAACTGGGTGAGGAAGCTGGAAGATGGGTGAGTTACTGGGATGTTTATGTACAAAGGCGAGTGGTAGGACTAGTTACTAGGCGAGATGTGAACAACAACAATATATTAGGAAAATACAATTTCCAATCTTAAAATTGCTATTTCCATATAAATTGTATAACACTTAATACATAAATTATAAGTTATGATTTAAAGAGTGGTTTGAATTTAGTAAAATATGTTCTAAAAGTTTCTTGTTACTAATAACAATCTTAAAATAAGGTACGCATAACAATCCACGTTATCATAGAAATACAAATTACACAGTAAAATGGACCACTTAATAATGACATCTTTAGTTCATACCAATGTTGCAAAAATCGTGAATCGGTAGTCAGGCGGTCGACCACCCTGCAGCGATTAATCGGCCAAGTCGGTATTAATCGGTGATTAATCAGATTGACATTTCCTGCAAGTTTTGGGTATTTCTGGAGAGCAAATTTTTTTTTAAGTTGACCGATCAGTCCGATTTGGCCGATTAGTCCGTTTTTTGACCGATTCGGCTGATTTTGACCATTTTTGACCGATTCAGTCGATTTTTGACTGATTAGTAGCCGATTTTTGCCTAGGCCGATTTTTTCCACCGATTTTCAAAAATCAACAAGGTATAAGGCCGATTACCGATTAATCGGCCGATTCGGCCGATTTTTGCAACATTGGTTCATACAAATATTTTAGTTAGACAGCGACATTTTTTAGTTCATTTTGGTAAACAACTAAAAAAAAGTTTACATCGGTAAAATGAGTATGCAAATGGTTCATTTTAGTAATTTTGGGTTAAACTTATATATATATTTCTTGGCTTTCTTGCGATCAGTGACAAAAATCTTTCGAGTACCAGTATGTCAAAATTTTATTTTGGATGTAGTAATGCTAGGAGTCAGTTTCCAAGTAAGTGGTTATAACAGTATAAATTAGCAAACCTTACCTCAATCTTTCTACATGTAAAGTTTTGAGTTTTGGTTCGAAACCATTTGCAGATGTTAAAAGTTAAAAAAAAGTCAAGACTTCGTTTATATTTTCCAAATTGAAATGTCATTGCACTATTTTTTATTTAGCGCACTAATATTCCAAACTTGAAGCATAACACATTCAATGAATAAATGCTATGGTATATCACATAGCAAAATTTCATTCCTTTATCCTATGTGGGATTGAATGCGGAAATGATCTTCATTAAAAATGATACCACTAAGGTACATAAAAGTACTTCTAATTCATGCAAATTTACTAATCTATCTACACCATATTTATAGTTATTATTGTTTAATGATAAAATTGTCTTTCTTATGTTTCATTTACAACTACATATGGATTACAATGCATAATGCAACCTTAATGAACATAACTCACAAGCGGCTTTGGCCAAACATAATAGTATTTGATAATTATAAACCGTTTATATCTCGATGGTGCTAAATGATTGATACATGTTTAACATGTGAAAACTTCATTTTTGCAGAATATCAATTTTGAAATATGATGGGATACCATTGTTTTAACATTATAGATGATGTTGTCTCTATATACCTTTTGATTACAACAACTAAAATTTAGCCTATTGATTTATACAAAGTGGGTCATAAATTGATTCGAATAACGAGGTTTTAATTTCATTCAATTTGACTTATTTCTTGTTATATTGTTGCGGAAAATGTTGGTGTTTAGGTAACATACTTAAGGTAATCTATTTCGAATATCTTATAATGTGTTTTTGAGATTGTCGTGTGAGCTTTTTATTATTAATTCATCTTAAATTCAAAATTAGTTACTCTACTAATTATGTACCCATAAAGAAATAGATTATCAATCTTTGTAAATAAAATATCTCAGGTTCACATGAATCAAAAAAAGTTTTGAAGTTATATGAATTTACAAATTGTGACACTAGGGTGACTAAATCTTAAGTTTAGACTTTAGACACTCTAAAGAGACATTTCGTAAACATTATACTAGTCCACAAACATGTAACTCATATACATTTTGGTATATTAGCTACCAACATTTTCTTTCTTAAACCTATGTGGGATTAAATGTTGATATGTTTTTTTTTTTTTTTAATCGAAAAAGAACTAAAGGTACCTAGATTTAGTGACATGAAGTTTTACTAATTCAAAGTGTACCATATACATGCATGCCATCATTGACACTCTAGTATATTAGGAGGAGCTAGCACTACCAACTAAGAAGGACACAACATGTTCCAACGATGTAATATCGACTAGCGAGTAAGGATTTAAGTTATTGGGCATTCTTATGATGGACGGAATCATAACGTGTTTGTGTTCATTTCGTTTTAAGAAATCCTACATTTAACATGTACATTTGTACAAAAGGTGTCTCCTAGAATTTATTCTTCCAATGATTTTACAAACGTGGCTCCTAAGCCCTAAATCGAAGTTTTGGATCTCGAATATCTTATGTCCTCTTTTTCTAATTAGACTATTCAAGGAAATTCGTTCAAGGATTTTGTAGCTAAGTTCTTATAGTGACTGATTAAAGTGATATTTCCAGCCGTTGGTTGTTTTGTTATGATGTTTTAGGGTGGCTATTGGTGTTTCTTATTTGATAAATGAATTGAGGCCGGTGCATATCACGTCTACTTAATATAGATTTTTTAAATAAACTTTGTATTAAGTTTCATTTAGTTTTGTACTTCAAGTAATTAATGAATCCTGATGTATCAAATAAAGAAAATCCTTTGGCTGAATTACAACATTTCAAGATGAAAACTGTAAGCCTATTTAGAAGCACAAACTGTCAAGATCTTATACAAGCTTGCAAAATATAAAAAGAAGATATATGTTAGCTCTTCAGCTTTAATCTATCAAGAAAGGTTGAGGAAACCATTTTCTCAATGTCCTTGATGACAAAGCTCAAATGCCTAACACAAATCTCAAGAAAGACAAGTTACACACCATGAATTATATGGTATCATAATTTCCTTCCGTTGACCGATGTGGGATATAATGGTAATCTATTATCGAAGATATATGTTAGCTCTTCAGCCTGACCTTTATTTTGATCATTTAATTTTATCCTTTAACTTGGTTGAATAAGTAGTTAAATAGAAAATTCATATATGCTGATATTTCAATGGATATGATGGTAATATATTATCTTGAAAATACAAAGTGACAATTGAAAGACCCCAACTTTAAGCAAAACACATTGTTTGATAACGCTTTTTGTTTTTTGTTTTTTTTAACAGGGATTTTATTTTAAACAAACACTAGCAAGGAGCTAGACTTACAAAGAAATAAGAAAAGTATTTTTAAGCCACTCGTTCCAACCAAACGAGACTTTACATCTAGAATTACACCAAGAGAATGAACTAGAAATAACATTATCAAAAATAGTTGCCTTCACGGGGATTTTGTCATCGAAGAGCAGCTTGTTCCGATAATTCCAAACATACCACCACATTGTATACCAAACACCTTCGAGCATCTGTTTGAGGTCTATGTTACAAAAATAAAAGTTTTGAAGTCTATGTTACAAAAATAAAATTTAAAGGGCTAATAACCTATTAAAGCATCATACTTGTCACAAATGTCAGTTCGACGTAGCGAACAAAAAAAATAGCTCTTTTAGACATTAAACTTGAAATTTTTGTCTTCAATTGAGTATTATGACCATTTTACCCTTCCTAATTACATAAATGGTCCCTGTGGGTTTGCGAAAATTGCATCCATCGTCCCTAGGCTAAATTACATAAATGGTCCCTGTCGTTTGGAAAACATTGCGTCCATCATCCCTTACATAACGGATCAACAACGGATTCCATAACAAAAAAAAAATAAATAAAAAACATAAGTCCATGAAGGTCGATCATCCCTTGCAATCATGCTGCTGTCGATCAACCATGAAGGTCTGCATTATTTAAACCATAAGTCTATTCTGTTTCATCCTGGGTAGTTCTATTCTGTTTCCTGAAGCAAATGTGAATATAAAAAAGGACTTTCAGCCGTGTTGCATTTGTTGACCTTAAAAGCAGAATATGGTGTGAGTGATGTATGTTTCAATAAAATATTAGAGTTGTTAAATAAAATGTTACCTAAACACAATGAGTTGCCCACTTCTACGTATCAAGCCAAAAAATTGATGTGTCCGTTGGGATTGGAAGTCACAAGAATAGATGCGTGTCCAAGAGATTGCATATTGTATAGAAAGGGGTATAAAGACTTACACAAATGTCCTGTATGTAAGGTTTCAAGGTATAAAGATACAAATCTAACAGAATTTGATGATGACGTGACAAATAATGGCCCCGCTGCTAAAGTATTGTGGTATTTACCTATCAAACCAAGACTTAAGCAATTATTTTCAAACCCTAAGAATGCAAAATTGTTGAGGTGGCATGCTGAAGATCGCAAAATCGACGGGAAAATGAGACATGTGGCTGATTCTCCTCAATGGAAAAATATCGATAGTCATTATGAAGAATTTGGAGCTGAAATTAGGAATATATGGTTTGGGCTTAGTTCAGATGGAATTAATCCATTTGGAAACATGAGCAGTCGCCACAGTACTTGGCCGGTTCTTTTATGCATATACAATCTTCCACCTTGGTTATGCATGAAACGTAAATACATCATGATGTCATTGTTAATTCAGGGTCCAAAACAACCCGGTTGATGTGTATTTGGAGCCGTTAATCGATGACATGGAAAACTTTGGTCTAAAGGTGTCAAAGTGTATGATGCGTACAAGAAAGAGAGTTTCAGATTATATGCCATGATTTTTTGCACCATAAGTGATTTTCTGGCGTACGGTAACTTGTCCGGATATGGAACGAAAGGGGAAAAAGCGTGTCCTGTTTGTGAAAAAGACACCCACTCGTGGTGGTTGACTAACTGTAAGAAAACTGTGTATATGGGACATCGAAGATCACTTCCAGAATTACACCTGTTTCGTAAAAAAAAGAAATTGTTCGATGGTAAAGTAGAGCGTAGAAGGATGGTGGGAGCATTGAATGGACGTGATACACTCTCTCGTGTTAGGGATATAAAAATTGTTTTTGGAAAAAAGGATAAAGCTCCTCCAAATAACAAAAAAAAATTAGAAGAAAAAGTCTATATTTTGGAAGTTACCATATTGGAAGCATTTACAAGTTCGACATTGTCTTGATGTAATGCATATTGAGAAAAATGTTTGTGATAGTTTGATTGTCTTATTGTTAAACATCAAAGGAAAAACAAAAGATGGGGTTAATGTTCGAAAGGACATGGTAGAAATGGGGATTAGATATGAGCTTGCTCCACAAGAGATTGGTAATAAAAGAACGTATTTGTCGGCCGCTTGTTATACCTTGTCGAAGGCTAAAAAAATTAAATTTTGTCAATGCTTGCATGATGTTAAAGTTCCATCTGGTTACTCTACTAACATTAAGAAGTTGGTGTCAATGAAAGACCTAAAGTTGATTGGTGTGAAGTCCCATGATTGCCATGTTTTAATAACACAAATGATTCCAATCGCAATTCGTGGAATATTGCCAACCCGAGTCTGATACACAATCACAAAGCTCTGCTTGTTTTTTAACATGATTCATTCGAAAGTTATTGACCCTCAAAAGTTGGATGAATGGCAACGTGATATTATTGTTACTCTTTTCCAACTAGAGATGTACTTTCCACCTTCCTTTTTTGACGTCATGGTTCATCTCGTATCTCATATTGTAGGAGAAATAAAGGCTTGTGGTCCCGTATTTCTACATTACATGTATCCATTTGAGAGATATATGGGTTTCTTAAAAGGGTATGTAAGAAACCGATCTCGGCCGGAAGGAAGTATTATTGAAGGATATGTTTCGGAGGAGGTTGTTAGTTTTTGTACAAGTTATATCGATGGCATACCAGATATAGGCGTTCCTGAATCTCGACACGAGGGTAGACTTGAAGGGAAGGGACAATTGGGCGCAACGATGTCACACCGAACAACCATGATTTGGATCAAGCACACTTTACAGTTTTGCAGAACATGACATCTATCGCACCTTATATACACGAGCACATGTCATTTTTAAAAAGTAATAATAGTCGTCAAGGCCTACAATGGTTAGAAACTGAGAACAAACGAACATTTTCAAACTGGTTGAGAGATACTGTAAAGACGAGATATCCAGATGTTAAAGCTGAAGTAATGCAATTGGCGTACCGTCTGCGACGTGTTTCCATTATCAAGGATACTACATTAATGGATATACGTTTTACACCAAAGAACAAGATGAAAAGAGTACCGTTCAAAATAGTGGAGTGACGTTAGTTGCAACAACAACAGATAATTCAAGATTTTCGGTCGCAAAAGAGTCATATTATGGTGACATTGAAGAAATTTTGGAATTGGATTACAATACGTTCTTTGTACCTCTCTTCAAATGTAGATGGGTCGATAACTTAAGAGGTGTTAAAGTTGACAAGGATGGTATCACATGTGTCAATCTTTCTACAAAAAAGCTATTCGTCTGATCCATTTATTCTAGCCAAACAAGCTACCCAAATATTCTATGTTGAGGACTCAAGTGATATGAGATGGAACATTGTCATTCATGGAAAACGACGTATAGTTGGTGTTGAGAATGTTGTGGACGAGGACGAGTATAATCAGTTTGACGAGCTACCTCCATTCTTTATTGGCATTCAATCTTTCGATGAAGTTTTAGATGATACCACTTACCTTAGATCCGACCACCAAGAAGGGTACGAGGCTGAGGATTGACAAACTTCACACATCCCATAGGTAACGAAACATTATTCGTAACATTTATTTAATAATTTATTAAATATTCAAATAATTTATTTACGAACATTATTTTCTTTTAACTTTGCAGGAACAACATGCAAACTTCAACAAAAGCCGAAGATATATGCGACTTTATTTGGTCATTTTGTATTAGTTATTTGATTTGTTCGGTTTGAAGTGTTGTAAATCTTTTGTCGCAAGGATAATTATATTCATTTTGTTAAATTGATGTGATTTACGCATATTGGTGCATTTACTTCGACCAATGTTTTGAAAAACGTGTTTTTAATCGATCCGGTTGAGTCACCGGTTCAACCGCCGGTCAACCCAGTTTTCTATTAAAAAAACTATTTTTTTCAACCACGTCCACTCCCGGTTCAACCATGTGTGTATAGGGGAGCAAGAAAAGAAAAAAGACATTAAAAGAACCCGTCAAGCTGTCAAAAGTTGAAAAGGAAAAAGCCGACATCAGAAAACGGTTACATTCTTTGAAAGAGGATATACATGAAAGATCTGACGCTGTGAAGAAGGGATATTATCGTTGGATGGCCCATGAGGATTGCGCCATGCCGCAAATGGTTTATTTCAAAAAAGAGATCTTTCGGGATGCTGCCGATTTTACCCTTCCAATCAACCCAATAGACATCATTGAACTTTTGACGGGCGAGAAACTAGGGACCAACATTCTCACTCTTTTCTCAAGGTACGTTTTATATATAATGGCAAGTTAGTAACTCAGAAGCGCTAGTCGTCAAACTTCTAGAGTTCTAGAATTCATGTGGAAATTGGGTTATTGGGTCTTTTATTATCATGCCAGATGGGTCCTGGATCATGGACTCTTGGATCATTGACAAGGTTGTAGCGTGTGTTTTCATTAAAAGAATCCATATTCCATAGTAATATAAGTTATTTGTTAGAAACTTAGAATGCATGATACAATCTCTTCACATTTATTATAGTTTTAGGCAGAATTATTGTAACAAGAGTTAAGCAGATTATTGACTTAAATCGATGAATTTTAGAGGTAATTGGGTTTATTTGTAATTTTAATTAGGTCACTTTATATTCTCAAGGCAAACTCACCGAATCAAAATAACAAGACTGGTTTCTTGAACCCGGAAATGATCACGGCAGACACACACTTAGACATGGACATCAATATTGTAATTTACTTGACAGAAGCATTGAATTGTGAGACTTCAGGTTATGATTTTTTTGTGGCACCATACCTACAAAGGTAAGATGGTACCATCTTTATCTTTATATATATATTTTTAAAGTTAGATGGTACCATCTTTATCTTTATATATATATTTTTAAAGTTACTTGCTTTATACAGTGGTCATCATGTTCGGTAATTGTTTGCACATATACAGTGGTCATCATGTTCTTCTCATTATTTGCCCAAATCACGGAAGGGGATTCATATTAGATTCTTATAAGTGGGAAGAAAAGAGAACCAAGGAAGGCTACTATCTTGTTAAACATGTGGAATGGTAATAATATTTTTAAGCTGAGTTCAAGTTCACTTATATTTTTATAATCATTAACATAGAAATTGCTTATTTTCTCTTTTTATAGGGTTGTTGGTCATTTGAGTTGGGAGTTGCCTATTGTAAATCTGCAAGAGGAGAATTGGGAGTGTGGATTCTATGTCATTAAGTGGGTGCTTGACTTTGTGCTAAAATATCAACATGATGATTTTCCGAATATAGTAGGTACTTGTTTAATATATTTGTATTTTCTTTTTTATACTAAATGGCAAATGCTATAACATCTTTTATTATTTATTATGGTGCATATAGCTCCCTTGGGGTGAAGAGAAGTCGTTAAGTATAAGTGAGATAGACGCCGTCATCAATGCGTGGTTTTCATTGTGGCGCGACTAATGAGGTATGTTACTACCCAATCTAAGCAATCTTTGAAAAAGAAAATGTATACGGTAAATGATTCAAGTATTTTCAGTGTTATAGTAAATGATTCAAGTATTTTCAGTGTTATAGTATTTTATATATATATTAACAATGATTCTACTTGTAGAGCTTATTTGCGTTTAAAATGTAACTACTGAAGTTCTTTAACAAGCTTACATCATAGCAAATAGTTAAACAATGATGCATGTTTTAAGTTTAAAACAGATTCAATAAAAGTATGGTATGAGGGTGATTATGGTTTACCACTTGTAAGAAACTCAACGTATCAGCTAGGTCATCTTAAGCTAATCATCCTCGGATAATAATTAAGCTAGTCGAAAAACCACTTTATGTTAAACTATCCTTGTAGATTATGATTTAGTTTATGTTTATGTTGAGAGCAGGTAACAACAACATCAACAATAACGACAGCCCTATAAGGAATGGATTTAAAGGTCATCAAGCTTTTCTCTTTTGTATCCTTGATTGCTTTTCTTATTTTGAGGTGGGAGTGGATCTCTACCTTTATATTTGCAACTCAGCAGCTTGGATTTTTGGCTAGTAGTTAGTACTTAGTATCACTTTGTTAAGCTCGTACTTATAGGGTGTTGATTTATGTTGCAATTTTCGTTATTCTAACCGAAGTTATTTTGGGTTGCAACCTAAATGTTGAATCTTTAACTAAGTTATCTGTATGGGAATACTAATGTGCATTGTAATGAATGCAACTCTGGAAAAAGCCTGCATTTTTGTGTGATTTAAATTTTAGAAGCCTGCACTTTTGTTTTGAATTGTGGAAAAATCAAATTTTAGAGCTATATATAATTTTTAAATTACAATTATCATATAGATCGGTTGAACACCCGATCTAACTGCTCCTAAGGCAACCCCGCCCAAATCACATAATAGATCGCTTCTTCATTTAGCCCGTTCTGATTGAGGAATCAAAAAGATCGGTTCTAAACCGATCTATATGGCTGCCCCCTCAAATAGATCACCCTTAGCTAGAGTGGTTGGATACCGATCTTTTTAATGCTTTCTAACCGATCTTTTTAGTCTTTTTTGTAGTGGTGTATGGCTAGCTAGTTTAAATTACTTATCTTTCACCATTAATATAAATCACATATTCTTCAATTACAAATTTTGGCAATTTATTTTTTATTAAAACAAAAGTCAATCATTTCTAATCCTTTTCCTAAAAATAATATACTTTGTACACGGTAAATTGTTAAACGATAAAAAATACACAATCGCAACGAGAATTTTTTTATCTTTCACTAGACCTGCATTTTGATATACTTTCGACGAAATATTTCTAACCTACTTTATGTGCTCATTATTTTCTTCTAAACCTATCATGTTAATTATTACTAAGTTCCAATACACCTGTTAAGTTTCGATTCAATTGGCTTCGGAGATCGATCCTAGTTAAAGTGGTATTTTTGGTTGTTAATAGTTTGTCAAGTCTATATTTCGTTGTTGTTGACCTTAGTATAGTTTCTATAGTGTTAAGTTGTAAGGTTTATAAGTTGATTCTAAGTTTGTTATACATTATGTGTGAATACTTAAGTTGAATTACAAAATTTTCAAGATTAATTCTAGAGAATGAGACCACCAAAATAGTAGTAAGTGTGTAAAAATATTAAAGAATCTAGCACAATATGTCAAGAACTTATACAAGTTCTTCAACATGATATTCGAGCATCAAGATACAATTAGCCAAAAATGTAAAAAAAATAAAAAGTAAAAAATAAGAGTATTTATATTAGTTGCTGGACATATGCGAAGAATGTAATATTCTAATTCTTACATTTTCACAATCATGCCCAACAACATAATAACAACCTCATCTCAAGATGGGATGTACAATGATAGATATAAAGTATCAAGCATTTCTTTTAATCACCTATGTGGGATTATATATCAATACAACTATTCGTAAAAACAAACGTTGAGCTCATGTCATTAACTTGGTTAAAACAATTAAATATGAACAAGTATCATCATATATCCTTATATCTCATATAAATATAATGGTGATTTATGAACTCACCATTAAAAAATAACAAAGTGTGAATCAATGAGAGTGAAGGAATAAGGAAACCGACATAAATAAAAGCATATTGTAAAATAAAGGCTACGCCGGTAAAGGTGATCGGAAATTTTTAAACGGATTATCATTTTTTATGATATCCATCACCTTGTTTGGTACACAAACCCGTTAGTAAAAGCCTCAATTGACCAATGACTAGAAAGCCGAGCCATAAAGTTTCAATCCTCCAAGCTAATGTTTGGCCCAACTATGAAACTCTAACAAGACGAGGCATTGATCAACCAAACCAAAGCCAAGCTTGCGGAGAAGGTGCTTTATGTTTATGAAAATAGGCTTCGGCTCGAGCCGCCACGTACTTAGATGGATGCTCGTGACTAGTTCACTATGGCTGATGATCTTTCTCCTTTGCCAAACACTCAATATTTGGTTGAGAAAACTTCGGACCGAACTGTTTACACTGAGAAAGAATGTAGTAGGTCGGCTGATGTACACAACTTACCACCATTTCATTCCCTTAACCTATGTGGGACTAAAGGTTAAAATGGTTTATACTAACAAAAATATATGTTATCCTAATCTCTACCATCTATGAAATTACTTATCAATTATACATATGGATTTACTATCAAATTTACTATCTCTGTTTTAATCATATCGTCAAACATGCAAAATTAATTACTAATAACATTTAGCTACATACAGAAAGGGACTATCAGATTTTGTTATTTTAAAATTTGAACTTTCCAAATGCTATGAAGAGGCTGCAGTTAAGTGTAACAACCTCAGCTGGGACGGAACCAGGGGTTCCCGAGGGTTCCCTGGAATCCCATGGATTTTTCGATGTAGCCTTAATTTTTGAAAAAAACATTGATTTTTTCTAAATGCATCTTAAATGCACCCGGTCCATCGAAATGCGGTTCTAGTATTATTTAGTTAGTGTACTTACATATAATTTTGTACACCCGGTCATATTTGATTCTGGTTCCTCAGTTAGCACCTTGAAAAGTTGATATTAATCCGAACATGTGTAATCCATACACAATGTGGGACTGAATGTTCTCATGGTGTTCATCAAAACATACATGCTCGTAACGTACTTGCTCGTTACTCATGCAATTTTACTATTTCTAACCAACATATCTTTTTAATCTATCATGCTAATTATTACTAAGTTCCAATATATCTGTTATGATTTGATGCAATTGGCTTCGGAGATTGATCCTCTAGGCTCTATTAACAGCATCATCAAACAATATAGAAGTGACTATTTCAAAGGAGAGGGAACCATTAAAGAGAAACATGGGTATGACACAGCACGAAAACTTATCTGAAGAGACAACTCATGTGGAGCGCAAGACAAAATATTCATTTATTTGACACTACAGTAAATGTTAAGGGATGTAAATGTAATAACGATACATCCGCTTTTGCTATAGTAATCTCAATTATTTATTGTAATTTAGAAATAGTTTTTATATTTTGAGGTTATTGAGATAGAAGTTATCGAGTTTGAACACCCATGTTTTTTGATCTGAGGTCTTTCTTTGAGTAGTCTATCAACACAACACAGTGTTGGATTGTGGGAGTTTAAAACATACGTAAACGACTAGAAGTGTGTGAGCCGATGGGGGCACACACGATAAACACGAGTATAAGTGTAGAACGTAATATATAACTTGAATAAATATATACCCGATATGATGTAACTTGACCCGATCATTAATTCGAACTATGGGCTGTTTTTGGACATGACATGGGACGATTTGAGTTTTTGCCTTGGGCCTTGATAACTCACTGATCGGGCATAAGGAGGGAAAAGATTGCATGGGCTTTGGCTTGGGTTTCAAGATTGTCGACCAAGTAAAAGTTAAATCAAAAAGGTCGGTTGCTTTGTGTATATAAACACATCCTCACCCATGCATTGTACGTGAATTTACATATCCTTAAAACTAACCTAAACCAATCAAAAGTTATGGCATCCGATTCCCAGTTGACTTGTTAACAAGTCTATTAGGGATTATTGTTTGACTTGTTTCCTTTTCTTTGACTTGATCCAAGAAAGGGTTAAAGGTTTTGATGATTATTGTTAATTCCTAGACTTCGAATTGTAGCAATAAGATCAAGGTTGTTTCTTGTTGGTTCCTAGCTATACGAACAGTAACAAGAAAGTGGGGGCTCTTTTACTAGGACAACGAAGCAAAGGTATCGGACCGTTATCGTCCGATATCGGGTATTATGTTGAAACAGTTTTCTTGCTATTTTGATTCTTGGACAGTAACATGCATGTCATGGGTTTTCTTGTTTGAATTATTCAAGTATTGGTCAAAGGTTGATTTGGTTGGTTACGTTCTCGACTAGCTTCATAATCGAACGTATACGTTATCGGGTTTGTGTGTGATACTCTTCGAGGTATCTATTTTAGATACTTAAGTTTTCGTAAGGTTTCTTGTTTCGTTACTAGATATCAATTGCCAAGCAAGGTTAGCTTTTATTTATCCCTTTTAATTAATTAATATTGTATTAATTATTTGTTTATTAATTACGTGCTTAACATAATTGCATTAACTAGATCCAATATCCGATGCGTACTCGTAGAGGTTACTGGTTAACTTGTTCTAAAATCCCAACGCACAGCCACATCATTTCGGACAATATTAAATCGACTTGTTTGTTGAAACACACATGGGCAATAATGCCGCTCTTTAATGATAGCAATCATGAAGTTCTCTCTTATTGTTGATAAGGGTGTGTTTGTTTTTTAAAAAAAAAATTTTACTATCCCTCTTACTCTTACCAGTAAGAGGAGGGCAGACGTTTTGTTTGTTTGTTTTTTTCTTTTGAGTCAGACCCAGTTAGACATATAACATATTACTCAGTAAGAGGTAGGGGACTTGTCTTACTGCCTCTTACTCGATAAGAGATTAAAGACTTGTGTCAATATAATATATTTGACGGTTTATTAACTATGTTATATTTATGATAAAAAGTCTTGTTTAATATTTACATAAGTTACTTATTATCGTATTGCGTTGGTTTAATTAATAAATTACAAAAACGAGCACATCATTCGGACATCAATTATACAAAAACAAACAACATTATTTCGTTCAGATTTAGACTTTCTAGCCACCTTTTACTGGTAAGATGTGGTAGTCAGATTCAGACCTAAAACATCTTAATAAAACAAACACACCCTAACTGAAGTTTGAAATCTCCTAGTGTATAAGCTAGCAAAATTTTCTCTCTTTGTAAATGACAGGTGATCGAAGTGCGAAGTCTATTTGCGGAAATTTAAGAGTACATATATGTTTTTTAAATCAATATTCTATGTCCAATCGTATTATATTGAGACAAATTATGTTGATGTGAACTCATTATCCACTATGTTATACTAGCTAGAAAAAAGTTCACTCTTTAGCCTGTGGGATAAAATGTTGAAATAATACTTATTTACTAAAAAATAGTAAGGCACCAAAAACTAGTATCGACTCATGCAGTTCCACAAATCTAGTGGGTGGATACTCATACCATCTGCAACAAAACGACATCGTCCCTAGCAGTAAGTGACTGTTATAACTTTACCCTGAATAAAAATCTGGTCGACAATGACCACATATTTGTATGACTATACAAACACATTAAGTGGGTTAATATGAGAGTTGTTAACAATTTACACCCCAAACATAATTTTGCAGCGAGTGAAAATCTAAAGGAGTAGCTAATTAATAAGTTGAAAAAGAGTTCAACGTACTTTCTAAACAGGGTAGTGGACGTGAACACTAATCTCGACATTGCTTCAAACGATAAGGACCAAACTTGGTCGATACATAGTTTACAACCGCTTGGCGGTTAAAAGAAGTTAAAAGTAGTAATAGTTAGTTATATAACCGAAAAAACGGTTATGGGTAGTTAGAAACGGTTACACATTTTGAACCGACACAATGGTTGGGGACATACCCCTTCGTTTAGTACATATACTCGCATGCATGTAACATTGTAACGTTAGACGAATTTTAGTTATTCAAGTTTATTTGTTTGCAATTCATTTCGACTCATATTTGGGACCAACATTTGGCATCAAGAGCCTTGTTTTACACGCTCGTTACACCATCACAAACAAGAACCTTGTTAACGAGAAGTATCATAAAATCAGAAGTCTTAACGAAGACCATAAGGAAACCGAAGAAGAAAAGAAGACGCTAGAACTTTTGTTTCAGGAAGAAGAACACGCGACATATATTCATATACGTTGCCTGGATTCCTAAGGAACGCAAGAAAAGTAGTATACGACTTGTCTTGTGTCGAAATTGCAAACGGAAGGACACCAAACAGCGTGGTGGCCTGATTCTGTTGTGGTACTTGTACACGACAGAAAACTCAAAAAGGAGAACAATTGTTGAAGGCTTTGTTGGTGTCTTGCACACGACAACAAAGAAGAAGAAAGAAAAGACGTCAAGAAGAAACCTTGGGTATAAACGAGATACACAAGAAGAAAACAAAAGGCGTTGCTTGCAGTTTAATATACCAGTACAAAAGACAATCAAGGATTGTTTTGGAAAAGCGTTTAGCAATACGTGAACAACAAATAACGAAGAAAACAGGCTGATCACTTGTTTGCAAATAGAATACCGACGGGTATTAAGAAGTTGTTGAAGAATAAGGTGTGGAATTAAGAAAAATAAGGAAGTAATGTGGTATAACGCACGAAAGAAACAAGCAACAATAGAACGACAAACAAATCTCACATTTGTTTAGACATTGGGATAATACCGTAAGGTATTAGTGAAGAGAAAAAGCAAACAAGTTGCTTTGGAAAAATACCGAAAGGTATTTGTGAGAAAAAGGAGTATTGTGAAGAACTTGGAACGAAACTACAACAAACATCATAGTTTGATTGGGGCCAAGGACACATTAGGTGTTTTTGGAGAAAGAAGCCGAGACAAAAAAAAGGTCTAGGGCGTACGCTGGAAACCAAGTCGACACAAAAAAGGACAACGTAGAAGAATAAGACGAGGAAAGAAAAAAAAACGTGGTTGGTATAACACTCGAGTACCAACGCACAAGTGGGAATACGGTTGTGTGTAACACAACAACGAGGTCACAAAAATCAAACTTTGGATTTCTTTTATACTTTAGATAGTATAGATCGTTATTTTATATTATTAGGAAATCTCGAGAACTTTATATTTGATCCCGTACTATTAGGATTCCCGGATAACCATTTATGTTCCCGTAGTATTAAGAATACCATACTAAGTTAGAATTCCCATACGAATTAGAAAGTGAAGATCATAAGCACTATCAAAATGTCTGGTGATGATACCAACACAACACCAAAACCTGTAACCCCAATGGCACAGTATCAATGCCCTAAACTCAAAACCACAAACTACACAGTTTGGACTATACAAATTAAGGTTATACTGGAAGCACAAGGATTATGGGAAGCAATAGAACCTAAGGATAACACGCAAGTAGATGATAAGAAGGATAAGGCAACGACGGCCTTCCTATATCAAGCGTTGACAGAAGATGTGATCTTACAAGTAGCAAGTTGCAAAACGGCAAAAGAATTATGGGATTCATTAAGAAAGAGACACGTTGGAGAAGAGAAAGTGCAACAAGCACGGTTACAATCACTGATGATTGGATTTCAGACCCTTCAGATGAAGGAAGATGAAACGGTGGATGCATTTACAACCAAACTAAACAGCTACGCCACAAAGGCTAAAGAATTAGGAAAAGCTTTGGATGAATCAATCTTAGTACGAAAACTATTAGACTCCACACCAGATAGGTTCATTCAAATAGTAGCATCCATAGAACAGACGAATGATCTCGACGACATTACGTTAGATGAGATCGCTGGAAGACTTAAGGCATTCGAGGAAAGGATAAAACTCCGAGAGGGAGGACAAGTAGAAAGCCAAGATAACTTATTATTCGCACAAGGCGAAAACTCTAGAAATAAGAAACGATTTACGAGGAAATTGGCAAAATAAAAGAAATAGAGATAACTCGAATGGAGAAAATTCAACTCACAATAAGAATAAAGGTGAGTGGAATAAAAAGAAGTTTAAATGTTTCAATTGCGGGAAACATGGACATTTCAAGAAAGATTGTAGAAACCCACCAACAACTCAGGAACAATCAAACCTTATCTTAGAAGACGATGAACCATCATTATTAATGGCTACACACGAAACTGAAGAAATCTTGTTAAATGAAGAACAAGTACAACCCCGAAAATATGCTACAACAGATGCTAGCATATGGTATTTAGATAATGGTGCAAGTAACCATATGACGGGCACCAAAGGCCATTTTAAGGATATTAACGAAAACATCACTGGACGCGTTCGTTTTGGAGATGGGTCGTATGTGGAGATAAAGGGTAGAGGTTCAATATTATTATGATGTAGAAACCTACAACAGAAGATGATTTCAGACGTTTACTACATTCCAAACCTCAAAAGCAATATACTTAGTCTAGGACAACCCACATAAATAGGTTGTAAGATCATCATGGATGGAAACAAACTGACTTTGTACGATAAGAGTAAGAAGTTGTTGATGAAAGTAGAACGATCTAAGAATCGACTTTACAGTATTAGACTACATATAGAAGCACATATATGTCTCTTAGCAAACGTAGATGATCAAGCATGGTTATGGCACGCTAGATTAGGTCATCTAAACTTTGACGTTATCAACAAGATGACAAGAAAAGGTCTAGTGGATGGAATACCGAGAATAAATCATGCAGGACAAATCTGTGATGCATGTTTATTAGGAAAACACATCAGAACACCATTTCCAAATTAAGCTAAATTCAGATCAAAGAACCCGTTGGACTGAGTATATGGAGATCTATGTGGTCCCAAAATTCCAGCCACACACTCTGGAAAGAATCTCATCTTCTTATTAGTAGATGACTGCACACGTTTCATGTGGGCTTACTTTCTAACTTCGAAAGATCAAGCATTCAGCACATTCAAGGAATTTAGACAGCAGATTGAATTGAAGTTGAAGTTGAAAATAAAGATGCTAAGAACTGATAGAGGATGTGAATTTACATCAAATGAATTCACCAAATACTGTAAGGAGAATGGAATAGCAAGACAATTGACAAGACCATACTCACCACAATGAATGGTGTAGTAGAGAGGAGAAATAGACAAGTGTTATCAACTACTAGGAGTATGATGAAAGCAATGAAGTTACCCTTAACTTTTTGGGCGGAAGCAGTCAGACACGCCATTTACATACTCAACAGGGTACCTACGAAAGCCCTGAAAGATAAAACACCATATGAAGCCCTCTACAACAGAAAACCAAATCTGAAATACCTTAAGAAAATTTCTAATGCACAGCTTGCGCTAAGATAACAATACCTCACTTGAAAAAGCTAGATGATAGAAGCATACCAATGATTTATTTAGGAGTTGAAGAAGGATCAAAAGCATGTAGGTTATATGATCCAATAGGAAAGAAGAAACATGTTAGTAGGGATGTAAAGTTTATGGAAACGAAACCGTGGGATTTGAATAACAATGAAGAGGGTGCAAGTACACAAGATACGTTTTGAACTAGTTTTGTAATAGACGGAGTTGACAATGAGAATCCTACACCAGTCAACACAGAAAACAATGATAACACATATCATGAACCTGAACCTATACCAGATCCACCCTCACCAATCACACCACCAACATACACTTACAATCCTTACTCAGAAGATGAAGAAGAAGCTACTATTAGCTCATTAGGAAGCTCAGATCATAGATTTGATCATAGACCAATACAAGGTTTAAAGAATATTACGAAAATCTACGAAACTGCACGTGAAGTAGAAGCACCAAGCTTATTTTTCACAAAAGAAGAACCCCGTAATTACAAGGAAGCATCAAAAGATGAAAAGTGGATTGAGGCCATGGAAATTGAATTAGATTCAATCAACAAAAACAACACATGGACTCTTACCACATTGCCTGCAAATCAGAAGGCAATAGGACTCAAATGGGTTAATAAAACTAATAGAGATGCACAACGAAAGATCATTAAATATAAAGCAAGATTAGTAGCAAAAGGTTATGTACAAGAACAAGGAATAGACTTCGATGAGGTGTTTGCACTAGTTGCTAGAATAGAAACACTTCGCTTAATATTAGCACTAGCAGCATATCATGTATGGCAAGTACACCACTTAGATGTAAAATCAGCATTTCTACATGGAGAGTTGAAGGAAGAAGTCTATGTTACACAACCTGAAGGTTTCATTCAACAAGGAAACCTAGGAAAAATCTACAAGCTAACTAAAGCTTTGTATGGCTTAAGATAAGCACCAAGAGCTTGGAACGTGAAGCTTGACCAAACCTTGAAGTCCTTAGACTTTAAGAAATGTAATCTCGAACAAGCAGTTTATATGAAGAGAAGCAAGACTTCTACACTTATAGTTGGAGTATATGTAGATGATTTGATAATCACGGGCACTCCAAAGAGGAAATAGACTTGTTCAAATCTCATATGAAAGACAAATTCGAGATGAGCAACTTAGGGTTGCTAGCATATTACCTTGGGATAGAAGTTACACAGATAGGAGGAGAGATTACAATCAAGCAAACATGATATATTAACAAGATCTTAAAAGAAACAAGCATGACGGACAATAATGATACGAAGATACCAATGGATCCCGGCACTAAGTTGGTCAAGGCGGGAGATGGAAACCCAGTTGACACAACTTATTACCGAAGCTTAATTGAAAGTCTCATATACTTACTATATATAAGACCAGATCTTAGTTACTCAATCGGACTACTCAGCAGATTTATGCAAGACCCGAAGGATCATCACCTGAAGAAAGTGAAACAAGTAATCTGATACATCAAAGGAATAAAGGAGCATGGCATAATATACAAGAAAGAAGGCGGCTGCAAGATTACAGGATACATTGACAGTAGTTATGGAATCAATACCGATCAAGGAAAAGGAACTACATATACTCGCATGCATGTAATATTGTAACGTTAAACGAATTTTAGTTATTCAAGTTTATTTGTTTGCAATTCATTTCGACTCATATTTGGGACCAACAGTGGAGCCTGGTAAAGAAATTTGCACATCACGTATCAAACATTCAAACCATCTTAAAAGTTTTTCAAAAAAAAAAAGGGTTAATTCCATATATACCCAATTTTAACTACATAATGACATATTTACCTAACTAAAACTCACAAAGTCATATATACCCAATATAAACATTAAAATTACCATATTTACTCATTTCACTATAAAATTAATCAAACTTTATTATTTAACATTAGAATCCCATTGAACCCTTGATGATATAATTAAACAAATTCTTATTTTACGTGAAGAGGACACCATTAACTAAGTCCTTGGATGGTTTTATTACGAGATCGAGTATCGGGGGTGAATTGTGATATTTATATATGTGCGACTTTCCGATGTGCCTCAGGTAATTAAAAACATAAACAAAGAATAAAAAATACAACATCACAGAAAGTATGTGAGCAACATCATATCTGATTAATAGTGAAAGCGTACACACAACTAAATTAATATTAGAAAGTGGCTTAAACACAGAAAATGTATAAACAAATACAGAGAGTGAAGTTTGATTTTGATGAAGTTGTATATGATTTATGAGAGGATTCTATGGTGGCATGCATATAAGTGCACATAAAGATTGGTAATCTGTTAAGTTTAAACTATGTTATCAAGGTTATAATTGGAATTAAATGTTGAAAATGAAAATTTTAATTAAAATGGGTAAATATGGTAAATTTGATATTTATATTGGGTATATATGGTATTATGAGTTTTAGTTGGTTAACTATGTCATTATATGGTTTAAGTTGGGTATATATGGAATTAACCCAAAAAAAAAGTACAAATTTATATCCATATTTGAGCATCTGTGTAAAGGCGCAAGAAACATATTATGTGTTTAACAACCTAATCCATTGCATTTGCATACCCACTGTTGTAGTCCCTTTTTATATAACCCAATTTCAGTTTCAAGATTAGTACAATACATGACGGCCAATTTCTATCAACAATTTTCGAGATAGAAATCAAGGAAGAATAACTAATGAAATCAAAGACAACATTTATAAATGAAAAATTGGTTAGCCGGAAGGAAGAAGCTTGTCATAGAAGAAGATGCAAGAGATGAGAGAAAAGGATATTAAAGTTGCTTCAACCACGCTAAAATTACTCGGGGAGTTCCAATTTCAAATTCCCCAAATACCCATAAAATTACTTATACCAAGCACTAGCAGCCTCTTAAAGCTGTTCTGATTGGATGAATTTGAAGAAGATGCCATTGAAGGTGCGCTTAGAGGATCATATTAAGTATTAACTCTACTTTTTGTTTCAGATAATTATAAAGATCCATTGCAAAGATAATGGTTCAAAAAGTTATTGTTTGGCAAAAACTATGCAATTAGGGTGATAAACCAAAGTCCATCATTGTTTTTAACGTTTAATATTTTCTTTGTCTTCCACTTTAATCGTTATAAATTACATAATCTCGCTATGGATTAGGATCTGACACAAAACTCAATTCTGTTTAGATAATAACAGTTTTAAAAAATGGGACCAAAATCATGAACTTGACAGTCTAGTAGCCTAAAAAATTGTTGAACAGGTTCCATGGCCTGCATATGCAACTTAATTTCAACAAGTTTCTACATGATAAACTAAAGCATCCAAAGTGAGAATAAGTAAACTTACCGTTTAAAACCTTGTAGCCAAAGTATATATAAAAACCAAAACTTGAACACCACCGTTACATATTAGAGTACCAAAGTAGTACAGCAATTTTTACAGAAAGCAAAATCAGTCCTACTATATCCTTTTAATGACCCTTCAAATCTGTTGAACTAAAAAACCTTTAAACTATTGAAATTTTCTGTAACTACACTAGAGGCCTAGAGCTTGACCTGTAAGACGATACAACAGGGAAGTTGAGGTTGAAATCCAAAACTAATTGAGCCCGATGCAAGGCCTCGATATCAAACATTGATTTCGTTATCAAAACAATCAACAATGTAAACAAAAAATTACATATTATGAAAATAGAATAAATTTATGAAAAAAAGTACAGAATGGCTACATTATTTCAAAATATATGTTTTATATATATAAATTCTTCTAATCTACCCCCTCTGAAAAACTTACTATTTTTGATGTAAGACCACTTGCCTCAAAAATCTTCCTGGACCCAATAATACGCAGATATTCTGCCTGGAAAATGCTGTGAGGAGATGATTTATTCCTGTATCTGCTATATCTAACAAACTTAGACTTTTAAACATCCAATTTCCGAGGCAGTTTCTCAACTCTAGTACAATAAGAGAGATCTAGATATTGCAGACATTTCATCTCGCAGATGCTGTTTGGAATATCTTGTAAATGGTGACACCCACTTACATTTAGCCTCTCTAAACATTTTAATTGGCCAATATCCTCAGGTAACTTCTCAAGACGATAACAACACCTCATTTCAAGAGATTTCAGGTGTTTCAACATACAAATGCTGTCTGGAAGATTTTTAATACTTTCAGACCACAAATATAGCTCCTCTAAACATTCCAATCTGCCAATATCTTCAGGTAACTTCCCAAGTTGATCACAATGTCGAATTCTAAGAAATTTTAGGTGTTTCGACATACAAATGCTATCTGGAAGATATTTAAGACTGTGAGATGCCAAAATTAGCTCCACTAGATTCGGAATCATCCCAAAGTGAAGGGTCGTCAACTTTAAATCACTTAGTTCAAGGGATCTAAGATTTAGACATTCAGTGGGCATATGAAGTTCTGCCAAATCATGACAATATCTGAAACTTAACCTCCCAAGATTCGGAGTAACCCCAAGGTAAAGGGTCTTCAACTTTAAATGACTTAGTTTAAGATATCTAAGATTTGGACACTCAGTGGGCATATGAAGTTCTACCAATTGGTCACAATGACTGAGACTTAGCATCTCAAGAGCCGGAGTCAACCCAAGGTCAAGGGTTTTCAACTTTACAAAGCTGAGCTCGAGAGATATGAGCTTTAGACATTCGAAGGGCAGGTGAAGTTCTACCAAGTAATGACAAGATTCAATTGTTAAACTTTTAAGATTTGGAGCAATCCCGAGGTGAAGCGTCCGCAACTTTGAATCACTAATGGTGAGAGATACAAGGTTTAGATATTGAACAGGCATGTAAAGTTCTACCAAATCCTTACATGCTTTAAGACTTACATCGAGAAGATTCCGAGTATCCCCGAGGCGAAGGGTCCTCAACTTTGAATCAATGAGAGAAATGAGCTGTGGACACTCAGAGGGCATGTGTTCAATCAAATCAGGAAAATCTTTGAGACTTAGCGTCTTAAGATTTGGAGTAATCCTGAGGTCAAAGTTCCTCAAGATTGTGTATGAGAGGTCGAGAGATACAATGTTTAAACAACTATCACGCATGTAAAGTTCTACCAAAGCATCACAATCTTCAAGAATTAACACTGCAAGATCCGGAGTAAACCCGAGATCAAGGATTTTTAAGTTTGAATGACTGATTTTAAAGGATTTAAGATATAAACTTTCAGCGGGCATGTGAAGCTCAACCAAGTATTCACAATCTTCAAGAATTAACTCTACAAGATTCGAAGTAATTGTTAAAATTTGGGGTTTTAATCTGTGGCAAACATGTCATTCTATCAATTGCTAATGGTCTTCAAGTTATGTTCAGTGCAGGCTTATTATGGGGTTAATCATGGACAAAGCATAAATGGTTTAAAGTTCCAAGAAGCTCGTTTTCAAGCATTTCTCATTTCTGCGATGAGTCATTTATAGCCGTTAGAGGGTCTTAGTGTATCTTAATCTCCTATTTAATAAGTCCCTTAATCTAGGGTTAGAAATAAGCGTGTAAATGCGATCATTGTCTCACATTCTCTTCTTTTCGATCATTACATTGATCTTGTCTTCTCTTTGTATTTGTATGATTATTGTCTCATTGACATTAATCTAACCTTGTAATACTTTGGATACTATTGTTGATTTAATCTAAGCCGACTATTGAGGCTTAGGTTTGAATAAAGGTTCTATTGTTCATCTTGTGTTCTTTGATACTCGTGACATGGTATCGAGCTTCGTGCTCATAATCGAGATTGATTCACCATCCAAGGGTTTCTTAGTAGAAACTTGGGGACATCTCTTCAAAGAACAAATTGGTGGTTTGGGGTTATTGCTATTGGCATAATCATTTGGTTACTTTCTATTCACAATTAGCCCTAGACTAAGTGAATCTAGGGTAATTGTGATTTGTTCTTTCCACGCATATTGCTCTGTAAGTCTAAGTCTAATCTCTTCTTCAAACATACAAGACTTAAGTCTTTGTGGGTGCAAACGGGTAGACTAACATCTTGATCTGCCACTTGAGTGGTATGAATACCGCTCTGGTTTACCCGTCCATGAGACTTGGTGCTTGTTGTTTCTTAATTACAAAGTCTTATTTATTTCTTTATCATCTATCCGCTCTAGTTGTTATTCTCTGTCATCTTATTGTTTGCATTATGGTCATTGGTGATGATAATACTGGTGGTGGTGGTGGTGGTTCTTCCACTGAGAAAAGCTTATCCTTTGGTGATGCTTTGTATTTACACCCTAATAACACCAATGGTACTCCCATTATTTCTATCAAACTCACTGGAACTGAAAATTATAAAATATGGAATATGGCCATGACCTTTGCCTTAAGGAATCATAATAAGCTAGGGTTTATTGATGGTACTTGCATAAGAGATGATTCGAACCCTAGTCTTGCTAATCAATGGGATACTTGTAACTCGTTGTGGTTACTTGGATTCTTAACTCTCTCACTCGAACTATTCTTTGGTGCTATCTATGCTAAACCGCTTATAAAATGTGGAATGATCTTAAAGATACTTATGATAAGGTTGATGGTTCACTATTTTTAATTTGCATAAAAGTATAAACTCTCTTAGTCAAAGTGGGTCTCTCTTTCGATTATTATAACAACGTTAACTCTTTATGGAAACAATTTGATTGTATGATTAGCTTGCCTCCCCGCACTTGTGAGGCTGCAAAACATTTTGAAAACACAATCACTATTCAAGTTAATGTAATTTCTTATGGGTCTTGATGACTCCTATGTTCCCATCGAAGCAATATTTTAACCGAGATCATTTGCCTAATGTCAAACCGCCTTCTCTGTTGTCTCGGAGAAGAATCTCATAGAAATGTTTCATCTGGGAATAGCTCGCTAAACCGAATGCTACGGCTTTTTCTTGTAAAAACTTCGATGGTGGAAAAATTTTGATAACAAAAAGGATTTAACAACAACAATTTTAAAAGTTCTGGTTTTATGATGGTACTCAAACAACAGAGGACCAAACATGAATCTCAAATGTACTAACCGCAAAAAACACGGTCACACTGTTGATAGATGTTATGATCTTGTTGGTTATCTTCTTGGATATGTCAAAAGGAATTTTGATGCTAAACACGTCAGCGGTAACAATGTTTCCACCGATGCTAATCATATCACCGATAATAGAACTAGCAACTCCCTGTCTCTTTGTCTAATGAACGACTCTCCGGACTTATGAGTCTTCTTAATGACAACAATGTGTCTTCGCTAATGCCAACATGGCGGGTAAAATTTTTCGGGAACTTTCTTTAATGGCGGTGTCAAGTTTAACATAAACTTCAACAAATTTTTAACAACAACACAAAACCTTATCTGGAAACATCGGTCTTGGTTGGATTGTTGATTCGGTGCAAACCAAAGACATGATCAAGCTTTCGCCAAATTTCTAATTAATGTTGTTGACATTTCTAATCTTGGTCTAACTGTTGGACATCCCAATGGTACTCGGGCCCTAATTACTAAAATTGGTGATTTAAAGGTCAATAATGACCTAACTCTCTTTGATGTTCGTTGTTACCGAGTACAATGTCGATGTTGTCTGTTCATAAGATTGCTAGAGACAATAAGATGTTTGTTGGGTTTAATGAATCTAATTGCTATATCTGATTTACATCAAAAAGGATTGTGGGATTGGTAAACAATGCAATGGGTTATATATGTTTGATATTGATTCTACATGTAAGATTACTTCTAATAACCGCATTCTGTTTGTCATGTTTCTAGAAATCTACGGCATCAAAGACTTGGTCATCCCTCGACCAAGTCCTACATATACTTAAATCCACTCTTAAACTTGATAGTTCATCCGAATCGATCATCTTTGTGATACTTGCAACAAAGCTAAACAAACCAGGAACCATTCCTCTAAGTGAACATAAATCAACTAAAATTGGTCAACTTGTTCATCTAGATGTATGGGGACCATATAAAGTCACTAGCAGAGATGGTTACAAATATTTTTTAACCATAGTTGATGACTATTCCAGGGCGGTGTGGGTTTATATGCTTAAGGGGAAGGATGATGTTTATGTTTCCATTGTTAAATTTACTCCTATGCTATCAAATCAATTTGAACACAATGTTAAGATTTTCAGAAGTGATAATGGGACAGAATTTGTCAATAATAATCTTCAACACTTCTTTCATGAAAAGGAATTTTACATCAAACCTCTTGTGTTTATACACCACAACAAAATGGTATTGCAGAGAAAGGAAACATAGGCATCTCCTTAATGTGGCTAGATCCCTTATGTTTCGTGGGGAATTACCTCTATATCTTTGGCCTTTGAATGTGTTCTAACCGCCGCCTATGTCATAAACAGGTTACCCTCTTGCTTTTGTCCGCAAGTCCCCTTCTCCCTTGTATGCGTGTATGGGCATGACCCTTCACTCTCTCTCCTTAGAGTCTTTGGTTGCTTATGTTATGCCACCATTCTCAACATCTCGATAAATTCGGTAGTAGGTCCGAGAAAAGTGTCTTTATTGGTTATTCAAATGAGAAAAAGGTTATAAACTTTAAGTTTAGAAACAAAAATATCTTTTATTCCGAGATGTCAAATTTTATGAAACTGTTTTTCCTTCAAAATAAAAAATACCTTGTCAAAACCTTTTGTTGAAACTTATGTGCCTAAAGATTTAAATCACAAAATTTCTTTGACTCACAAATAAGTCCCAATGATGAAGGAGAGTGACATCCTATGATGATGGCACAATATTGAGTCATCCTACTAGGGATGATGAACACATTGCAACATCTCAGATGATAATACACACCACGAGGGCACCACATCACATGAATCACATCACGTGATGCATCCTCTCGATCTGGCGATACATCTTCTTATTCAAATCGAACTACGAACAAGAAGGAGGCTTGCCACCACCATCGCTAGAAGGTCAACGAGTTTCTAATTTGCCCAGTAATCTTAATGACTTTATTGTAGAAGGAAAGTCAAATATGGTGTTGAAAAGGTTTTAATTATTCTAACCTAAACAAAGATAATTATTGCTTTGCTTCTAGTCTTAATAAAAGTATTGAACCAACTTTGTTATGAAGAAGCTATCCTTGATAGTAATTGGGTTGATGCTATGAACTCAAATTGAGGCCTTAAATGAAAATCATTTTGGGATATAAGCGATCTCCCACCTAATAGAACTCCCATTGGTTACAAATGGATCTTTAAAATCAAATATAAAGCCAATGGTGAAGTTGATAGATACAAGGCTAGATTAGTTGTTAAAGGTTATAACCAAAGGAAGGAATAGACTATGATGAAACTTTTCTCCTGTTGTGAAAATGTCTCTTGTTAGATATCTTATTGTCTTAGCTGTGAAAAACAAATGGCCTCTTTTCCAACTTGATGTTAACAATGCTTTCTTGTATGGAGATCTTGATGAGGATATCTATATGACCATCCCTAAGGGTTACATAATGAGAACAATAAGAATAAAGTTTGCAAACTTGTCAAGTCTCTATATGGCCTAAAACAAGCTCCCGGAAATGGAATGAAAAACTTGTCGGTGTTTTAAAAGAAAATAACTTTGTTCAATCTGTCAATGATCATTCTTTGTCCACCAAAAAAGAGAATAACAAGTTTATTGCTCTACTTTTTATGTGGATGATATTGTCATTCTGAAGCTGTATTGATGAGATAAACCTATTCAAAGAGTTTCTAAAATCAAAATTTCATATCAAAGACTTGGGAAACTTAAAATATTTTCTTGGCATTGAGGTTTTAAAAGCGGGAATGACATTTGTCTCTCCTAAAGAAAATCATCTTGAACTCCTCAAAGAATTTGGTCTTCTTGGGTGCAAACTGTGTCCACTCCTATGGAACCCAACTCGTGCTTCCATACATTCCCACCGCTGATGATCCCTTACTTGTCAACATCTTTGGTTATCGGAGTTACTTGGGAAACTTATCTATCTCACCCATACAAGACCGACATCTCATACTCGGTTCATTGTCGGCACAATATATGCATTCTCCTTTGAAATCTCATCTAGAATGTGCCTCAATGTTCGAGATATCTAAAAGGAGCTCCAGGAAAGGTCGAGGTACAATTTCAAGCAACTCGAAAATCATCTTGAAGGATATAATGATGCAGATTGGGCCAAATGCAAGAAAACTAGAAAATCATCACATGTTATTGTGTTTTCTTTAATGATTGTTTGATCTCATGGAAAAGTAAAAACAAAACACTCTTTCAAAATCTTCCACGAAGCGAGTATAGATCTATGTCTGCGATGCCCGTGAAATCATTTGGATTCAAAAATCTTAAAAGATCTAAAAGTTGATATCAATCTCCTCGTTAATCTTTTGTGATAACAAATCGCTTTACAACTTTCATCAATCTTTTTCCATAAAAGATCAAAACACTTTGAAATTGATGTTCACTTCATCGGGAAAAAATTGCAAGAGGTGTTATAAGTGCCAAAAGATTGGCTCTTCAAACCAAACTGCAGACATACTCACTAAAACCTCCTGTTTATCAAGACAAATTCTTGTGTGAAAATTGATATTGTTTGATATGTTTGCCCATCGATTAAGGGGAATGTTAAAATTTGGGGTTTTAATCATGGCAAACATGTCATTCTATCAATTGCTAATGGTCTTCAAGTTATGTTCATGCGAGGCTTATTACAGGGGTTAATCATGGACAAAGCATAAATGGTTTAAAGTTCCAAGAAGCTCGTTTCTTGAAGCATTTCTCATTTATCTTTGATTAGTCATTTATAGCCGTTAGAGGGTCTTAGTGTATCTTAATCTCCTATTTAATAAGTCCCTTAATCTAGGGTTAGAAACAAGCTCGTGTGTGCGTCATTGTCTCACGTTCTCTTCTTTCGATCATTACATTGATCTTGTCTTCTCTTTGTATTTGTATGATTATTGTCTCATTG
>CM040244.1:17795922-17850206 GCA_022545495.1 Chrysanthemum lavandulifolium | reverse complement strand
TGACATCTCATACTCGGTTCATTATGCGGCACAATATATGCATTCTCCTTTGAAATCTCATCTAGAATGTGCCTCAATGTTACGAGATATCTAAAAGGAGCTCGGGAAAGGTCGAGGTACAATTTGACAACTCGAAAATCATCTTGAAGGATATAATGATCTGATTGGGCCAAATGCAAGAAAACTAGAAAATCTGTCACATGTTATTGTGTTTTCTTTAATGATTGTTTGATCTCATGGAAAAGTAAAAACAAAACACTCTTTCAAAATCTTCCACGAGCGGTATAGATCTATGTCTGCGATGCAATGAAATCATTTGGATTCAAAAATCTTAAAAGATCTAAAAGTTGATATCAATCTCCTGTTAATCTTTTGTGATAACAAATCGCTTTACAACTTCTTTGTCAATCATTTTTTCCATAAAGATCAAAACACTTTGAAATTGATGTTCACTTCATCGGGAAAAAAATTGCAAGAGGTGTTATAAGTGCCAAAAGATTGGCTCTTCAAACCAAGCTGCGAGACATACTCACTAAAACCTCACTGTTTATCGGCACAAATTCTTGTGTGAAAAATTGATATTGTTTGATATGTTTGCCCATGAGTTAAGGGGAATGTTAAAATTTGGGGTTTTAATCATGTGGCAAACATGTCATTCTATCAATTGCTAATAGTCTTCAAGTTATGTTCGATGCGAGGCTTATTACGAGGGGTTAATCATGGACAAAGCATAAATGGTTTAAAGTTCCAAGCTCGTTTACAGAACATTTCTCATTTATCTTTGATTAGTCATTATAGCCGTTAGAGGGTCTTAGTGTATCTTAATCTCCTATTTAATAAGTCCACTTAATCTAGGGTTAGAAACAAGCGTGTGTGCGGTCATTGTCTCACGTTCTCTTCTTCAGTCATTACATTGATCTTGTCTTCTCTTTGTATTTGTATGATTATTGTCTCATTGACATTAATCTAACCTTGTAACACTTTGGATACTATTGTTGATTTAATCTAAGCCGACTATTGAGGCTTAGGTTTGAATAAAGGTTCTATTGTTCATCTTGTGTTGCGATACTCGTCTGATAATCCCAAGGTCAAGGATCCTAACTTTGAATTCACGAGTTTGAGGATTTAAGATTTCCGCTTTTAGCAAGCATGTGAAGTTCTATCAAATCGATTGCAATCTTGAATTAACTACGCAAGATTGAGAGTAATTCAAGCAAGGATCCTTAACTTTGAATGACTAAGTTTGAGGGATCTAAGCTTTAGAATTTTAGTGGGCATGTGAAGTTCTACCAAATCATTACAATCTTCAAGAATTAACTTCGCAAGATTCGGAGTAATTCAAGCTTAAGGATCCTTAACTTTGAATGACTAAGTTTGAGGGATCTAAGCTTTAGACTTTTAGTGGGCATGTGAAGTTCTACCAAATCATTACAATCTTCAAAATTAACTCTACAAGATTTGGAGTAATCCCGAGGCTAAGAGTTTCCAACTTTGAATGATTAAGTTCAAAATTGAAGATTTTGACTTTCCGTGGGCATGAGGAGTTCTACCAATCATGACAATTTATGAGACATAGCTTATCAAGATTTGGGGTAGCGTGAGGTTGATGGACTGAGCTTTAGACTTTCGGTTGGCATCGAAGTTCTACCAAATCCTCGCATGCGATGTCGTAACATCTCAAGATTTGGAGCCAACCTTAGGTCAAGGGTCCTCGCGCTTTAGGTCAAAAATGTCGAGGCGAGCTTATAAAGAACCTAGAACAAGGACACACACAACAAAAAGGAAAGATTAATATTGGTGTAGTGACGGGCCAATAGATATCTGACATCATGGTTAATCATGTGAAACAATCATCATAAATTAAATACCTTTTCTTCTCCACCTTCCCAAAGTTATACGATATTCATTGTCATGTAGTTCAAGTCCAACAAGATAATTTGCTTGAAATGTTTTGGGAAAACTCGGAAAGGATAACCACTCCATCGAGAAATCGTAAGGAATTTGGAAGGTATAGGCTAACTTCATCCAATTCACAGGTCACTACAATAAGAATCATCTTCACTTCGGATGACTCATTATTTAAGGAATACCTTGAGAAACCTAAGCTTCTTGAGTTGGCTAGACCTTGCACATGTAAATCCTCTATTCTCGGTTTTATACATTTCGTTTCTTGATTACCATACAACAAAAAGCAATAGCCATGAAATTTGTTTCATAACAAAAGAAAATGTGTTAAAGTTTCATAAATCCTTACCAGTCATTAGCCAATATGTCTTCAATTTCCTCATCAATCCACATCGGCTATGTCATGAGGTTCATCGAGGTGCAAGCGGTGAACAATATACTGCCCATTTCTTGTATATGGTCGTGCATGTCCAATACCCATATTCGGAAATTTTTATGAGACTTTTTGCTCAAGAACTCTTAAACCATTCCTAGCGTGAAAACCATGACTTTCAAGTGCCTTGATTGCTTCGTCTTTATACCACCCTTCTAGTAAGCGAGCGATGTCAGGAATATTTCCTTGTAATCCTCCTCGAGACCATTATAGCTTATTTCCAATTTTTCCATAGTTGCCTCTAATGGAATTGTTTTTAATCTTTCTAAGGCATCTTTCCACTCTAGCTCATCTTGACCATGAGAAACGCAGACCCAAAACTATTATCGTTAAAGGAAGGCCATCAGATATTTTACAACTTCTCACGATAGGCCTTGTTATCCTTCAATCGGGATGTCTCTTCCAAATGCATACCTCTTGAAGGCAAATTGCTTCATCGGAGATAAAAATTGATTTGATGAACAAAGTTATGAGTGAAGTTCACTCGGTGGGCTACTAGCACTTGCTTTCGTCTCGTGTGGTAATGATGATTACGCTTCACGGCGAACGAGTTAGATGCACCCGATAACGCCTCTAGCGACTTTGTATCATTCACGTCATCTAGAACAACAAGAAGCTTTTTTACGATGTAACATCTGTCTCATCATGTTTTTACCACTGGAAACACTACTAATGGTGACATCTTGATCGTGAAAACATCCATAAGGTTTGTTTTGCAACTTCTTCAAGCCGGACAAAGAGGATTTTGAGAATTCACGACATTTTCGACAAAGCTTTTTCCGTCGAGCCGATCGGATATTTGGTCAAAAGCATTTCACGGCCAAAGTTGTTTTCCCACCACCAATTCCTTTAATTCCAATCATACGAACATCTTGGTGCCAATTTCTAAAGAAGAAAGAACCTCGTTTATTCGCATCTCCATACCTACTAACTTTCCGTCATCAACACTTGAATTGATAAAACATAACTTTTTAAAGATACCGGCAACGACTATCTGGATCGGTTTAGATTCATCCTATAAACATTAGAAGATCTAGTTAGCTTGCTTAAATCCCAGCGCATAAATGACTGATTCAAGATTTTAGATCTAGAAATATAATCACATTTCATGTTTGAGTTAAAAGCGAGACTAAAAACATGAGATTCATTTAACAAGACTCAACTAAGAGATATAAAATAGCAATTACCCATCGCCAGTCTTCTTGACTCCCGGCCATTAGATCGGCTTGCTTCTTTTAAAGCCTCTCTCCATTTCCGTGACCTCTTCATGTTCATGTTTTTAAAGGCTTCTCTAACTACTCCACTTTGTTTGCGGACTTGGTGGGCTCCACATCATAAAAGACTTGGTAGCGGTTTGCTGGTGTCTTCCGACACTCCATAATCCTTACGAGCTCATCTAAGCACCAAGATGAAGACGCATAGTTAAGTGGAGAACACGATGGCGAAGTATCTTGAGTCTTCATTGGATCCGATGAGTGGTTGTCGATCATTTCCCTTTCTTGATTTTTTCATCGTCTTTGTAAGTTTTAATCCCATTCTGCTCAAGAGCTTTATAAAGATGGCCAACAAAGGAGTTACGAGTGTCTTCGCCTCTAAAACTTAGAAAGACATCATACTTAAAGCTCTTTCGAACGGATGAAACTGAAGTAGATGCCATTGAACTTATAATTTGGTAAATTTTATCTGCGCTAATTGCAAAGAAGCAACCGGATGAGATGAATAACCTTTGGAAAAAAGCTATAAATGCTTAATGTACTTACCATAAAAACTCATTATGCTTTCTCAACTTTTTTTATTGTCATTTTACTTAATAATGTATCACGTCGGTATCATTATGCTTAATTATATGTTTTCTCTCTTGAAAAAGACTTAGTACCCCTTCTCCTCCCACCCATAAAACACAGAGTCTGTTATATCATCCACAAAGTTCGGTTTTCGGATGCACTATACTCAACCACACAAAGATCAATCAAACCACACAAGATCATTAAAGAGGTGAATTATCAAATATTCAAATACAAAAGATACCCATTACTTCAAACCACTTAATCTTCAAAACCCATCTAATCATTTTCATCATCTGTAGGTTTGTGTTCGGAAGGTTCGGTTTGTGTTTTCTTTTGTTGATTTGGAATAATTAATACCGATCTTTGAACTTGTTGTTTACAAGTTTAAAATTACGATTGGACCCAAGTGGCGTTCATGGTATTAAAAGGTCACTCTTTGATGAGCTCGGTGAAAATTAGCTACTGAGTTTAAATGTGTATCACCCAGTTTTTGTGTTTTCAAGAACTACGACTTACGAGGTAAAAGGAGGAAAGTAGGTGGTTTGGACTTTTTAATGTTTACTTTAGTCTTGTGGATGTAAATTCGTTAGTTGCAGGTGTTCTATTTACATGTTTGATGGGTTTGGCTTGTTAGGGAAGAAGACAAGGGTATTTGCGTCTTTTCATGTGAAAGGTGTGGGCTAGGGTATGTATAAATGATAAAAAAATGCATCGAACTTGACACTTGTTGTCATTGTGTGTAGTCAACTATTTTTTTTCATTGTAACACAAACCTTTGAATTTTGTCATTGTATGTAGCCGCCAGGTGAATTTGTGTTATTATGTACCCGGTCGAGGCTTAGCGTTACATCGTTAGTCCTTATTTACTAACGGTCGTTAGTAAATAACTTAAAATTTCGTTCTCTTCGTTTTTATTCGTTTTCATCCGTTATTATCGTTTCGTCCGTTTTATACTTTTTCATCCGTTTTATACATTTTGGTCCAATGCTTTCATCCGTTTTTTACATTTCGTTTGTTTACCACGTTTAAATACGTTTAGTCCGTTATTATCGTTTCGTCCGTTTTATACTTTTTCGTCCGTTTTATACATTTTGGTCCAATGCTTTCATCCGTTTTTACATTTTCGTTTATTTACTTACGTTTTCTTACGTTTTAGTCCGTTATTATCGTTTCGTCCGTTTTATACGTTTTAAATGCATTTTCTTACGTTTCATCCGTTTTTATCGTTTGTCCCTTTTTTATCGTTTTCGTCTATGCGTTTTGTCCGTTTTTCGTTTTCATTCGTATTATCGTTTTCATCCGTTTTCTTCGTTTTCAATTGTTTTATACATTTTAAATACATTTTTTTAAAGTTTTAAATGTTTTCTAACATTTTCATCTTTTTATACGCTTCGTTGGTTTTCTTACTTTTCGTTCATTTCTTACTTTTCGGACGAAAATGTATAAAACTTAAGATACGGACAAAAACGTATAAAATGGATGAAGGTGTAAGAAAACAGATGAAAACAAAAAAAGACAGCGATAAAGCGAGATAAAAAGACGAAAACATAAAAAATGGCAAACGTTAGAAAATCGGCGAAGACATTTAAAGCGGCGGCGTATAAAACGACGAAAAAATATAAAACGGATGAAAATGATTGAAAACGATAAAACATATGAAAGCGGACTAAAGCGGATGAAAACTTATAAAACGGACTAAAGCGTAAAAGCGAATGTAAGCGTGTAAGCGGACGTAACGTAAGAAACGAATGTAAGAAAAAAGCGAAAACGTAAAAGCGGGAAAAACAACGGACGAAAAGTATAAAAGCGGATAAAACGATAATAACGGATGAAAACGAATAAAAGCGTGAAGAACGAAATTTTAAGTTATTTACTAACGGGTTAATATAAAAGGACTAACGATGTAACGCTAAACTGACTGGTACATACACAACACAAATTCACCTAACCTACTACATACAATGACAAAATTCAAAGGTTGTATTACAATGAAAAAGAAAATAGTTGGCTACACACAATGACAACAAGTGTCAAGTTCGATGCATTTTTTTGTTATTTTCCCTAAAAATAAATAAAGAGTTTAGTAAGAAGAATGATAATAAAAAAAGTAAAGTATGTAGAATGAGTCTTTTTTTGTAAGTATGTTAAGCATTTTTAGCTTTTACCCATAACCTTTCTAGAGCAATTATTTGTGTGGAAAGAAAACCCCACTAACAAAAGTTGCATTTACGATCCTTTGTGGAAATAAAAACCCATTAACTCTAATCTTTGCTTCGGATAATTATAAAGATCGATTGCAGAGTTATTCATATGAGATGAATAAATCTCATAAAACCTATGAAAAGTTATTGTTTGGCAAAACCTATGGAAGCCGGCGGATAAACAAAAGTACATCATTGTTTTTAACGTCTAATTTTTGTTTCTATTTACACTTTAATCGTTATAAATTACATAATCCGGCTATGGATATGCTTTTTCCACATGTAACTAATTAATAATCTACTTCGACTTCATTGATAACTTAGAATCTGCAATCAGGTGAAAGCTATAACATTTCTTGTTTATTAGTTCTGAAACTATTACTAGTGGTAATTAGACACAATGTTGCGAAAATGAAAGTTGGGTGGGGAATAAAGACCCTTTATTTGGTACTCACTCAAAGAATTTCAGTTAATTGACACAAGATTCACTACAAAAAAAATGTGATATTTGGCACGACATTCTCGTGCCCAAAATACAAAGGATGTCGACCCAAACGAAAAAAGGCACGACATGTCGTGCCTTTTTGGTAGACCCATTTCAGTTGACCCAAAAATTTTTGGCACGACACTACCTTTGAAACTTTGGCACGACAATAGTGTGGGGCCCAAAAGGAATTCAACGTGAAAATACAATTTGGCACGACTGATTCTTGCAAAATGGTACGACATTGTCGTACCAATTTTCTTTTTTTTTATTTATCTTTTTAAAATAAAAATAAAACGAATTTTTAAATACTAAAAGGCACGACAATGTCGTACAACCTATAATTATTTTTTATTTACATTTTTAAAATAATAATAAAGGTATTTTTAATCGAGAAAAGCACGACAATGTCGTGCCAAATCAGAAATCCATGTGGCACAGGCGCAAAATGGGATGATCCACGTGGCCTGTGGTTCAAAATGGGGCGACACCATGAGTGGAATTTAGGGCGACAATGTCGTCCCTAATTTTTCTGAGTGGGAAAAAAATCGACAAATTCGGTTTTCCAGTTTTTCCTAAAAATCTACCAAAACAAATACAACTTTGTAATCAATCACAATCCACAATACCAATTCGACAATATGATACAATACCAAATTACTAAGCGGATCGAATAACATTCCACAATTCCACGATACCATTCAACAAATCGATACAAAATAAACTACTCTTAAACTATACAAGGCGATTTCCTAAATAACATGTCTCAAACTAACAAAGCAAATTTCCTAACTCACAAGTTTATAAAGCTAACATGTCCAAAAGTTATAAAGTTAACATAAATCCACGATAACATTAAACAAATACAATACTATTACATAATATTAATAAGTCTAAAATTCACAAACTAACTTCCCGCCTACTCATCAAAGAACTACCCGCCTTGAATCACGCTGCTTGACTCGTCACCCAACTCGCTTTGCCTCATTATTATCCCCACTATTATCATCATTATTATTCAAATCATTATTATCAACATGATCATTTTGGCCCAAATGAGGATTATTTTGTGAGTTATGCCGTTAAGGTCCTGTGGCGGCATTGCATAGTTCGAACTAGTACTGGGCACGTGATAGAGTTGGGAAAGGTGGGCGATAACCTAAGAAATGCATTATTGGAAGCTTGGAAGGAAAAGGGCGGGAATGGGTACCGAGGGAAAGGAGGTGAAATGGGTTACCTTGTGAGTTGTAGTGGGTGAAAAATTCTCAAGGTAAGATCTGAATGTCCCAATCGCGGCTTGGGCAAGCGACTGTTCCTTAGGCTGGAGACTCTTGCCTAGCGGCGACTTTCGACTGACGAGCCGCTTTTTGCGCAGCCTTGGTTTCCCTCGCCGCCTGCTATATGCTCCCCTAGTAGCGTAATCTTGAGCAACATGCCCACGTGTGAACACAGCGAGAGGTTGAGCCACCACCGGGTAACCTCGTGCCCTGCCGCCATGTTCGGCGGTTGTCACTCGGAACTACAAGCTCGAATATTTCTATGATGCTCATGTACGGGATGGCACCGGCGACTTGCTCTGATAGGCCTCATCTCATTCATGTAATTTCAAAAAAAAAAAAAAAAAAAAAAAAAAAAAAAAAAGTTAGGAAAAAATAATAAATGAGAAGTAACTTAATATAATGGCGCATGTTAAGAGATAAACTACTTACGTAAGCAGTCTCTGCTCTCTCTCGTCTTAAATGTACCATCTTTTTTGAATGGCCCTTCCTCCAAGTTTCAATCGTGTCTTTATTTTGATTGTTATTGTTGACCTCTATACATACAATATAAAATAAATTGATAACGAGGTAAATATAAACAATATAAAAACCTTTAAAAATCACGAAAATTATAACGAGTCTTACATGATGGTTGCGTCCTTGAGCGAGCGACTATCGAACTTGGTGAGTTAAAATCTTGTTTTAGATCGATTTTACAGCATTTTGGCGATCTTGCCATCCGTTTGGTCTAACCACTCGACCAACATCTCCCATTCTGTTGGGTTACGTGCAACCAGGATTTCGGGGTGGCGGATGTGCCGTTGCCGCCGCGGAGCATCTCGTGGATATCAAAGTATTTAGACTTGAGTGTGTGTTTGTATTTTCGGTATAGCATCCTCTGCTCTAACCATAGCCCAGTCCTACCCTTTCCCCAGTATAAAGATTATCTCCAACACGGAATCTGTTCTCATTATTCAACCAAGGCGCCAGGTTGAAATAGGTCTCAAAAAGTATCGCATTTAAACAAACACACAATTTAAATATAACAAGCATATCTAAGCGGTCAATAACAATAAGAATAGAAATAAAATAAGCGATAAATATAACTGTAGTCTTAGGCATTATATGCGCCTTATAAGAATCAAATTTCTTCCCAATCGCAATCAAGGGAAGTGGCCTCACTTGTTCCCCAATAAGACTATTTAGCTGCGTTGCATAAGTGCCAACCACGAGAAGGTGCCTTGATCATCGGTATCAAAGCTTATAGGCAGCACCGTCCGTTATTCTCCTAAAAGCCTTCCTTAAGGCCCGATTTGCCGTCTCGCGATGATCATTGAACCTACAAATATAAGTTATTGAGTAGTGAAAATACATGTAAAAAAAATTCAGTTTTATCAATAAAAATTATTTAAAAATAAATAAATAAATAAATAAAAAATCACAGTTTGTTACCTGCGCAATAGCCCGGCAAAGTAAATGAGGGCCGTCTTGGTGGATCACCGCTAGGGGTGTAAACGAGTCGAGCCGCTCGTGAAAAGCTCGGGATCGGATCGGTAAAAAGCTCGAGCCAGCCGAGCCTAAGCGAGCTCGAGCCTAAGTTTGGGCTCATTTAATAATCGAGCTCGAGCCCGAGCTCTATACAAAGGCTCGTTTAGGCTCATGAGCCTAAACGAGCCCTAGAAATATATACGTATATATTTTCTATACGATAACCGTGTTAACGAGCTCGAGCCTTGTGTTGCGAGTCGAGCTTTGTGTTAACGAGCCGAGCTCGAGCTTGTGAAAATTTCACGAGCCGAGCTCGAGCTCAAAGTGTGAGGCTCGAACGAGCTCGAGCTCGAGCTCGAGCTTTTTATATATAAGCGAGCCGAGCTCGAGCCTAAACGAGCTCGAGCTCGGCTCGGCTCATTCACCCCTAATCACCGCTTGACCCCCCCGTGTGATCTAGGCAAGACACGCCATCTGTAAAAGTACAAGTAAAAGAACACATAATTTATGGACCAATTAATACTAATATACACATTCATATAAATATACACATTCATATAAACATATAGTAACAATTTCATTCAAATTACAATTTAAAACAATAATTGTCATAATCAAATTACAATTCAAAAACAATTAATTGTCATAATCGAATCATCACTAGATAAAACTTCTTCAACAACAATAGTGGGGTTCACTTCATCATCATCGAACACGTCAACATCATCATCATCAAGGACATGAGCAGCGGCGTTATCTTCATTAGTAACAAAATCAACATCTTCTTCACCAACAACATCGGTGGGCGTCCGCCTGGCGATTCAACATTTACACTCAAATTCGCATACTCAAAACCAGTCAAACCAACAGACAATGCAACATCAGATGAACTGCTGCCATGTATAACATCCTAATAAGAATCTACCACATCCCCATGCCAGATCTTCCGATGATGAACATCTTCGACAACCTTCCAATGAGGTGGTCGTCTAGCAGGGTCTTCAAGGTAGAAGACTTGCGTTGCTTGTGTCGCAAGAATGTATTGTTGATTTCTATAAGCATCCCGTTCAGTCAAAATATGATGTATGCCATGTTCAATGTAAGAACGTCTGGAGCATGGCGTAGGGTTAGTAGGGTTACGGGTGTCGAACCATATACATTGGAACAACACAACCTTACGGTTGCCCATATAAGTGAGCTCTAGAATTTCTTCCAGTTGACCATAATACATAGCTCCATCGGGCCGGGTGTTGAAACTCCACCGCTTTGAGTGGTATGAAGTTTATCGCACTGATGCACCAAGAAATTCACATCGTTCACTATGCATGCGGGTTTGTACTTGCACTAGATGAAGGTCCATGCCAAAGAGTAACTGGGACTAAAATTTGGGTCTTTTGCCACGCTCTTTCACGAATCTCTGAAAGAGATACAAGCAGATTTAGATGAGCAATAACTCGGACTACAAGGTAATATATCTAATCGTTTACCTTGTGATTGAACCAGGAGGAAAAATTGTTTCCACGGTATCGTTAGAAATTCACTGCACAAAGGTAATGAATAAGTCATCGAAACAAATAACTTAAGAAAAAAGGGTTCTTCAAATTATAAAAAGAAGAAACATACTCTTTGTACGCCTGGGATGTCTGCGTCTATTTCGGGGCGTTGTTAAGTATAAACTATACAACCGCCTGCATAACATCTGTATTCAACCGGGTCGGGCGTTCTCTACCCATCGGTTTGCCTACTGATCGGAACACACGGAATTTATTTGGTTGTTCGGAAAACCGTCATCATTTCATCAAGACGATTAAATCTCATCTCGACATCCTTAAGATAACGCGAAACGAAAGTTAATGCTTTCTCTGCAACATAACCTCGCTATAGAACCTTGAGCTTTGCTTTATTTCGGACATAATTTTTAGTTTTTCACGTATCTTTCAAATGGATACATCCACTTTAGTAAACAGGGCCACCTAGAATAGCCTCTTGGGTAAATGTATAACCAAATGAATCATTATATCAAAAAAAGCAGGAGGAAATATTTGCTCTAAATTAATCATAACCTCGATCATTTGCTTTTTAGCTTTCTCCATGTCCTGCTGCATCAAATTTTGAGCACAAATCTGCTTAAAGAATAAGCAGAGCTCGATTAATGGGGTTGAAATGTCTTTAGGTAAGTATCGCTGAACTCCATAAGGAAGTAACCGCTGCATCATTATATGACAGTCATGAGATTTTAGGCCCGTTATGTTGTTATCATCAGCGGTCACTTTTTTCTTGAAGTTGGATCCAAACCCATCAGGTAGTCTAACTCCTTTGATGAATTTACAAAAAAGTTTTATGTTTTCTGGTGTGAAAGAGTACGTTGGATAAGGCTGTTGAAGTTATATAACTCAACCTGGAATAATAATGTATAGGGACTAATGTTGCCTTTTCTAATTTTGCAGTTATAGCTTTAAAATAGTTTTCAGCCAAAGTTGACAAGTAGATGGAACTCTGAGGGCTCAAGTTGGCTAAAGCTAAAAGTTCTATTTAGAGGCTATATAAGCTCGTATCTGGATTAGGGTTTCATTATCTTTCCACACATTATTCACACGCAATTAAAAGCTTCTTGTTATCAGCCAAGTTAGATAGTTCTGATCATTGTGTTTTGATCATTCTTGTTATTGTGAGTTGAGTGTTTGTATTGATACGATTGGCAAGTTAGTCAATAGATCTGCACCTGTGTAGCAGTGGCAGATTTGTGAGTATTCTTGGTTGTTGATTGTGTACTGATTGAGATCAGTATCTCTCTGATCTTGTAGTTGGTTTGGTTGATAATAAAAGTAACTTGAATTGAGATTCAAGTAGTGTTTACAGTTTTGTTATAAAATTTTACATGGTATCAGAGACAGGTTCTTCGCCTTGCTTTGATAAAATTGATTTCGGGAAAATTAGGGTTTCAAAATTTGGGGGTTTTTCAAATTAGTTTGATTAAACCTAATTAATTGTGATTAACTAGTGGTTTTTGGCTCTAATTGATCGATTCTATAAGGTTTTACAAAACGCCTAATTTTTGAGAAAATTAGGGTTTGGGTAATTTTGGGGGTTTGTTCTCTAGCTTCGATTGGTGGTTGGTTCTTGGTGTTCTTGATCCTTTCTGGTGAATCTTGGTGGTTCTGGGTTGATTGAGATCTTGTGGGTTGTGATTCTTGTCTCAAGAATTATAATCGTGGTTCTTGTTCATTTGCTTCGGATTTACGTGCCGTAACACCTCTCGCACCCTTCATATTTCTCTTTTTTATTTCTTGTTTAGATTGACGGTGAGTAGGAGTTGAGAATTGTTGGAGGTGATTGTGATTGTTGTTGGAGTGTGGTTTATCTGTTTTTATTGTAGATTTTGTTTGTTGAGTGATCTGCCCTTGACCTACCACCTTGAGTGGCAAGGAAGCCTGGGAACTACCTTATTATCTTTACTTGTGTGTTTGTTGTTCTTGCTTATTTTCCAAAGATGTTTGTTCATGGTTATACCGATGATGAATATGAGGTCATTTCTTGAGCTCATTACTTTGATTACAGTTGGATCTTAGTAATCCATTGCATTTGCATCCTAATGACTCTGCCACCCTTACTGTTGTATCTATCAAATTAAAAGGGACTAAAAATTATAATGTGTGGTCTTGTGCTATGTTGTTAGTATTAGAAGGAAAGAATAAAATTGGTTTTATAGATGGGTCTTGTAGAAGATCTAATGTTGATGAGGTTCTAGGTAGACAATGGGATAGGGTGAATGCTGTTGTTTTGGGTGGATTTTAAATTCTATTTCGTAAGAGTTGTTTTGGGACAAATTTTTCTAAAAGAGCTTCGATGTGTGGACCGAATTAAAAGAAATGTTTGATAGAGTTGATGGTTCTCACACTTTTAACCCGCATCATAAGATCAACTCTTTGTCTCAAAATAGTAGTACTATTGTTGAATATTTTAATAAGTTGTCTACTCTGTGGAAACAGTTTGATGCCTTGGTTCAGTTGCCTAGATGTACCTGTCATGCTGCTGATGATTTTAAAAAACATAATCAATTGATGAAATTAATGCAGTTCTTAATGGGATTAGATGACTCCTATATGCAAATAAGAAGTAATATTTTGTCTAGAGACCCTCTCCCTGATGTTAAAGGGGCTTTTGCTGTCATTTCTAGTGAGGAATCTCACAGGTCTGTGGTCACTGGTTCAGATGGTGGGACTTCTCAAAAGTCTCATTCATCTGTGTTCAACTCCAGTGTTCCAAATAGAGGGAACACACAGAGGTCTTCTACCTCTGGCAGTTCTTTCAGACCTAACAATGGCCCTAGAAATAATGATACTAGGAGGACTGCTGGTGGTCCTGTCTTAGTTTGTGAACATTGTGGCTTCAATGGTCACACTGTGGATAGGTGTTTTAAAATCATTGGGTACCCTGCTGATTTTGGGGAAAATAGAAAGAATAATAACAATCGTGGTGCTCGAACTTTAATAAGAGATTTGTGAACACTAATAACTCGTTGGATCTAGTTCTATCTCTCGCTTTTCGATGAAAGATATCTAAACTCATGTCTTTGATTAAGGAGAACTCGTTAATAATAATGGAAATGGGAAGACATGCATGCCAATATGGCGTATTGTCTTCAATAAAAGTAAATTTTTAATCAAAATTTTAAAAGGTTCTTTTGTCATAATAGTAAAATGAGGGCTGCATTTGTTGCAGCATGTATTATTGTTGATTCTGGTGCAAATCAACATCTTACATATACTGATAAATATTTAGTGAATGTCATTGATATTTCTAAGCTTGTTATTAAGGTGTCTCATCCCAATGGGACTGAAGCCTTAATTACTAAGGATGGAAATATGGTTCTCACTAAACATTTAACATTATATGATGTGTTGGTTGTTCCTGAATACTGTGTCAGTTTAATGTCTATTCATAAGATAGCTAGAGATAGTAAGTTTGTTGTTGCTTTTGATGAGAACAAATGTTATGTTTTACCTCAGGATTTGAGGGGAATGAATGTTCTGGGGATTGGTAGACAGATGGATGGTTTATATTACTTTGATGGAGATCAAGGTATTGACCTAGGGGTTCAAAATTTTAAGTCTGCCTGTGATTTGACTAAGAAAACTTGGCATTGCAGACTTGGTCATCCCTCTGACCAAGTCTTAACAGTGTTGAAGGGTGAAATCAATTTTCAAAATAAAGATGACATTGAGTCTTGTGACATTTGTCAACAGGCTAAACAAACCAGAGAGCCTTTTCCTTTAAGTGGCCATAAAACCTTGGCTTTAGGTGACTTAGTTCATCTAGATCTTTGGGGTCCTTATAAAATAAAAGGTAAAGAAGGTCACAGATTCTTTTTAACTATTGTTGATGATTTCACCAGGGCAGTTTGGGTTTACTTACTTAAGAGTAAGCAAGAAGTGTTTGATTATATTCAAATCTTTTATAATCTTGTTAAAACACAGTTTGAAAAGTGTGTTAAAATCTTTAGAAGTGATAATGGTACTGAATTTGTTAATGCTCAATTTAATGGATTTTGTGAGAAAAATGGTATTGTTCATCAAACATCTTGTACTTACACACCTCAACAGAATGGGGTTGTTGAGAGGAAACATAGGCATCTCTTAAATGTTGCCAGATCCCTTATGTTTCAGGGGGGATTGTCTTTATATTTGTGGTCTGAATGCATTCTAAATGCCACTTACTTGATTAACATATTGCCTTCTTTAGTGCTGAATGGATTATCTCCTTTTAATCTTGTTTTTAATAGAAAACCTGAACTAAATCATTTAAAGTCTTTTGGTTGTCTTTGCTTTGCTACTATTCTTACCAATAATGATAAGTTTAGTAGTAGAGCTGAAAAATGTGTTTTAGTTGGGTATTCCAATTTTCAAAAAGGTTATAAACTTTATAGTCTTGAAAGGAAACAATTTTTATTCTCTAGAGATGTAAGATTTTTTGAAAATGTTTTTCCTTTCAAGATTAAAACCTCTTCTGCTGCTCCTGACCCTCTCAGTCAGAGTTTGAATCATGTTAACTTCTTTGATGAAGTAGCTTGTGACAACTCTGACACACCCAATGATGATATTACTCATAGTGATCATCATGAGAGTGAGGGCAGCCCCTCCTTGCATCTAGGCAGCCCAACTATTGACCATGAACAGGGTGTTTTGAGGCACTCTGATGGTTCCAATGAGGTTACCAGTACAAGTGAGTTGGCTGCAACTCCTCTTGGTGTGAGCAGTTCTGAGGGTGCAAACAATCCCTTAACTAATCAAGCAGAAGAGTTGGTTTTGGAAAATAATAGTCAGCCTTCTTTAAGAAGGTCTGATAGAACTTCTGTCTTTCCAAATAGGTATAATGATTTTGTGGTTGAGTCTAAGGTAAAGTATGGGCTTGAAAAATTTGTTAATTACTCAAAACTAAGTTCTGAAAACTTCTGTTTTGTTGTTGAACTAAATAAAGCTGTTGAACCAAAATATTTTAAAGAAGCTTCTAAACATCAGCACTGGAGAGATGCAATGGATAAAGAAATGCATGCTCTTTATAGTAATGATACTTTTGAGATATGTGAGTTGCTTGTTGGTAGAAAAGCCATAGGAAATAGATGGGTGTATAAGATTAACTATAAGTCCACAGGAGAAATTGAAAGGTATAAGGGTAGATTAGTTGTCAAAGGTTATAGTCAGAAGGAAGGTGTTGACTTTGATGAAACCTTCTCTCCGTGGTCAAAATTGTTACTATTAGATGTGTTGTTAATCTTGTTTGCTCGGATGTGTTGGCCTATTTTTCACCTTGATGTTAATAATGCTTTTCTTTATGGTGATCTTAATGAAACTGTGTATATGACTTTACCAGAGGGATATTTTGATGTTAATGATAAAAGAGTATGTAGACTTAAAAAAATCATTGTATGGGTTGAAACAAGCACCCAGGCAATGTAATGCTAAGTTGACTAGTGCCTTGCTTGAGCATGGTTTCAAACAGAGTAAAAGTGATTATTCTTTGTTCACCAAAAGTGACTCAGGTAACTTTGTTGCTTTACTGGTTTATGTGGATGATATAATAATTACTGGGAACAATTTGAAGGAAATTGAAAGTTTTAAAGTTTTTTTGAAATCTAAGTTTCAAATTAAGGATTTGGGAAAACTTAAATACTTTCTTGGCATTGAAGTTGTTGACACTGAAAAAGGTGTTTGTTTAACTCAAAGAAAATACTGTTTGGATTTGTTAACTGAAATACTGAATTTGGGTTATTGGCTTGTAAGCCTTCTGCCTTTCCTCTTGAACAGAACTTGTTTTTAACTAGTGAACCTACAGTTAGTGATCCATTAATAGATAACTTAACTGAATATCAAAAGTTGATTGGAAAATTGATTTACCTAACTCATACTAGACCTGATATTGCTTATTCTGTTCACTGTTTGAGTCAGTTTATGCATAAGCCTCTTAGGTCACATTTGAAAATTGCACTTAAAGTCTTGAGGTATTTACAAGGTTCTCTGGTAAAGGTATTCATATTACCAAATGCCCGGATGTTTCTCTTGAAGCATTTGTTGATGCATCTGGGGGCTAAATGTCTTACAACTAGAAAATCACATCGGTTACCGCTTATTTTAAATGGTTCACTAGTATCATGGAAAAGCAAAAACAAAATACCATTTCTAAGTCATCGCAGAGGCCGAGTATAGAGCTATGGCCTCGCTACTCAAGTTGTTTTGGTTCTCAAAATTTTAAATGACTTGAACTAGGAACATTTTTACCGTTAAGCTTTTTGTGATAGTCAAGTCGCTATCAAGATAGCAACTAATCCTCGCTTTCATGAGAGAACTAAACATTTAGAAATTGATTTACATTTTGTGAGGGAAAAAATCTTGGCAGGAGTTATTAAAACTGAAAAGATTAATACAACAGATCAAACTGCTGATATTTTAACTAAGGGATTAAGCAAGCTTCAACATGAAAAGCTTGTTGGTAAACTGGGCATGATTGATTTATTCCAGGTTGGAGTTAAGGGGGATGTTGAAGTTATATAACTCAACTTGGAATAATAATGTATAGGGACTAATGTTGCCTTTTCTAATTTTGCAGTTATAGCTTTAAAATAGTTTTCAGCCAAAGTTGACAAGTAGATGGAACTCTGAGGGCTCAAGTTGGCTAAAGCTGAAAGTTCTATTTGGAGGCTATATAAGCTCGTATGATTAGGGTTTCATTATCTTCCACATTATTCACACGCAGCTTAAAGCTTCTTGTTATCGCCAAGTTAGATAGTTACGATCGGTGTGTTTTGATCATTCTTGTTATTGTGAGTCGAGTGTTTGTATTGATACTATTGGCAAGTTAGTCAATAGATCTGCACCTGTGTAGCAGTGGCAGATTTTTGAGTATTCTTGGTTGTTGATTGTGTACTGATTGAGATCAGTATCTCTCTGATCTTGTAGTTGGTTTGGTTGATAATAAAAGTAACTTGAATTGAGATTCAAGTTGTGTTTACAGTTTTGTTATAAAATTTTACAGACGCTTATCGAACTTCCTGTTTCCTTTATCAACGAGCCACAACTCCTTTCGAACTCCCAAAGTTTTCAAGTCTTGCCTTGCCTTTAGCGTGTCTTTGGATTTGTCGTTCATTAACAAGGTATTCATCACACTCTCAAGCACGTTCTTTTCGATGTGCATGACATCAAGATTGTGTTTTAGTAGAAGAACGGGCCAATACTCTAGTTTGTAGAAGATAGAACGCTTACTCCAATTCAATTCGATTTCTCGATTAGGTTTAGGGTTATTTTTAAAGTATTTGGATGCTTCCCCGAGACACGTTTAAAGACTTTACTAATTTGAATCATGATTTCCTCGTGGGTAAAGCTTCAGGAGGATGGTTCTTTCGGGTTTACCATGGAATTCCTTATGTTTATTCCTCGATGGATGCCTTACGCGAAGAATCTTCTATACCCAACATAAGCGATTTTATGCTTCACGAGTAGCGATGGAGTGTCCCGATTACATGTGGGGCATGCATAGTAGCCTTGTCTTACCCACCTGCACAAACTACTTGAGTGGAAAGTCATTGATAGTCCATAAACCGCCGCTTTTATTTTGAAATGAGTACCCGTAGCGTCTAAAGTCCACTCTCCTATCCATAACTCTTTGAGTTCTTTGATCAAAGGCTGCAAGAAAACATCAATGTCCTTTGCAGCGGATTTAGGGCCAGGAATTAACATCGTCAACATTAAAGAAGTCTCTTTCATACACATCCAAAGTTTGAACCATTATATATATATGGATTTGGATAACCAACAACTCTATGACATGGCGACATTGATCCAAACATTATGGACTCGAGTAAATTTTGTAAAGCCTTAGATTTTGCAAAGGTAAATTTTGTACTCCTAAAAACCTGTTAACAAGTATAACAAGTAGTCACATTAAATCGCGTACTTATGTCAGTTGTGGATTTAAGATTTAGCTGTATTGTTTTAACATTACAAAAATGAAAGTGCAAAATTTATTATATCTGTTTTAATCATATCGTCAAACATGCAAAATTAATTACTAGTAACCTTTAGCTAGATACAGAAAGGGACTATCAGATTTTGTTATGGTAAAATTTGAACTTTCCAAATGCTATAAAGAAGCTGCAGTTAAGTGTAACAACCTCAGCTGAGACGGAACCAGGGGGTTCCCGCAGGTTTCCTGGAACCCGTGGATTTTTTCGATGTAGTGTTAATTTTTGAAAAAAACATCGATTTTTTCTAAATGCATCTTAATTGCACCCGGTCCATCAAAATGCGGTTCTAGTATTATTAAGTTAGTATACTTACAAATAATTTTATACACCCGGTCATATTTGATTCTGGTTCCTCAGTTATTACCTTGAAAATTTGATATTAATCCGAACATGCATTATCCATACACAATGTGGGACTTAATGTTCTCATGGTGTTCGTCAAAACATACATGCTCGTAACGTACTTACTCGTTACTCATGCAATTGTACTATTTCTAACCGACATATCATGTTATTAGCCGAATGCATATGTTAGCCCATTAGCCCAGTTGTATTTGTGATAGACTTTAGCCCATAAGGGTTTTGTATGTTACGGTTTGGTATATGTTTATATATACCGTATATGTTGATGAATGACATGAAAGGGGAATTACAAATATTATCATGGTATCAAAGCCTTATCATCCTAAACCCTAATTTTTTCTTTTTTCGCCCATTACCACTGCTTCTCTGCTGCCGCTTTTTTGGCCAAGCCTTGGTCATAGTTTGCTTTTATTTTTTGCTTTGCTTTGGTCTCTCCTTTTCATAGCATCATGACGGGAGATGCTATCCCACCTAAACAACCGATTGACAAAGCTTATTCAATCGCGAGCATCAAGGCGTGTATCCCCTCACCCCTTGATCTCGACAAACTAAACTACAATTCATGGAGCAACCTTTTTAAACGTTTTTGTCGGACCTATGATGTAGTTCATCATCTTGAAAAACCTGCTGATGCTAGCGCTTCAAATACTGATCCACATCATGCAACCAACGACAGCCTCGTGGTCATGTGGATGTATTCCACAATCTCTCCTAAGTTGGTTGACATGGTAATTGATGATACTACTTTAGCACATGAGGTCTGGGCTCGGTTAAAGGCTCTTTTTCATGACAACAAAGCCGCTCGCATCATACAGCTTGATAACGAGATACGTAGCATGGTCATCGGTAATATGTCAGTTACAGATTACTTTCTAGAAGTCAAGTCGAAAGTTGATCGTCTTGCTAATCTCGACTCTAAGGTGAGTGACTCGAGCCTCGTTACCTACACCATTAATGGTCTACGTGCAAGGTTTCCAGAACTTGTTCGTATTATACGCCATAAAGAGCCTCTCACCACATTTGAGCAAGTACGGACTATGATTCTTTTGGAAGAAAGTGATATGGCACAACTCACTCATGCCTTATCTTCAGCTCATCTCAACTCTTCTTCGCTAACAGTGCTCGTGGCCACCACTCCTTCGAATACTAAGTCTGGTAATATGCAGAATTTGGGAGGTGAATTGTGCCATAATTTTCAGAGGGGTTCGTGTACGTATGGATCACGTTGCAAGTTTATACATGGTGATCATGCTGCTTGGTCTCGGTCAAGTAACAGTGGAACGAGCTCGCCTAGCAAGCCTCAAGGGTCCTCCACGGTTCGAGCTTCTCAACAACCTAATCGCGAGCAGTCATCCAAAGTTGCGGCCACGGAACAAGCACCGGTTGTACCCCATTCGTTTTTCGGAATGAGTGGGATGCAATTTGTTAATCCGTATCTTTTTACACAACCTGGTATATATCCCATGCAACAAAAGTCTAATTTGTTTCAGCCCAATTTGCCATATTCTGTTATGGGTCATGGTTTGCCACAACAGGCCCATCTTGCTACACAGGTTCCTCAACAGGCCCATACTCCGGTTCAGCCACATATGGGTACTCAGGCCCAATACCCGGTCCAGTCTGGTACTATGTTTTATCCCGGGCAGTATGCTTACACAATTCCGAGTGCTCCTCCGTCTCAGGCTACTATGCTACCTCAAGCCTTTCAGACGATGACACTTCCCGATCCCGCTTGGAACATGGACACCGGTGCTTCCTCCCACTTGGCAGAAAACACAGGTATCCTTACTTCTGTTAGTAATTATAGCCTTTATCCGTCTGTGTATTTGGGAAACGGCGCATCTATACCGGTCACACATACTGGACATAGCTTATTGTACACTTCCTCTAAACCATTACAACTAAATCAAATTCTTGTCACCCCGCACATAATTAAAAATTTGATTTATGTTCGTAAATTTACACGTGATAATGACGTTTCTGTTGAGTTTGACGCTTATGGTTTTTCTGTGAAGGATTACCAGACGGGCAGACTTCTTCTCCGTTGTGATAGCACGGGCGATCTTTACCCGGTTACGCAACCATCATCCACGCATCCTCCTTTTGCTTTGCTTTGGTTCAGTCATACTACGTGGCACAGACGCCTCGGGCACCCCGGTGAAGATGTGCTTCGTCGTTTGGAGTCTAGTAATTTCATTTCATGTAATAAATCAAAGTTGTCCGCTTTGTGTCATGCGTGTCAATTAGGCAAACAAATAAAGCTTCCTTTTTATACTTCGGAGTCGAAGGTTGCATCTATTTTTGACATTGTCCACTCGGATTTATGGACATCTCCTATTCCGAGTGAGAGTGGTATTAAATATTATGCTATCTTTTTGGATCATTTCTCGCATTTTGTTTGGGTTTATCCGTTGCATAAAAAGTCTGACTTGTATGATAAATTTATTCTTTTTCGTGCTTTTGTAAACAAACAATTCGGTGTAGATATAAAGGCTTTACAGTGTGATCATGGGGGTGAATATGACAACACCCGCTTTCATGATTTATTTCGCACAACCGGCATTCAATTTCGGTTTTCTTGCCCGCACACATCCTAACAAAATGGCAAGTCTGAACGCATGTTATGCACTATAAACAACCTCATACGAACTTTGCTCTTTCAAGCTAGCATACCTCCCTCTTATTGGGTGGAAGCACTTAACATGGCTGCTTATCTCTTGAACATCCTTCCATCCACTGCCATCCAAAATGAGGTCCCATTTACTAAACTTTATAACCGTTCCCCATCTTATGACAATTTACGTGTATTCGGGTGCCTCTGTTATCCATATATTACCGTTGCACATAAACTTCAACCACGATCCACTGCTTGTGTGTTTCTTGGTTACCCCGCCAATCACCGTGGTTTTAGGTGTCTTGAACTATCCTCAAACAAAATAATCCTTTCTCGTCATGTTCGCTTTGATGAGGATGTATTTCCCTTTGCATCACTACACCAATACACATCTCCACATTATGATTTTTTGAATACTACAACCACTATACCATTACCCATTCATCCCATCACAGTTGTGGGCAATGAGGCACTCATAACCGATCCGCCAAATCCTGACCCAACAGAAATAGATCTTAATGAGCCCGTAATCCAGTCCACTCCCATTCAGCCTACTACCCAACACACACCCACTTCGCCACCCACTACACAACCCTTTCCCACTCCTCAACCCGATCCTCAAACACCTATGCCCACTCCAGTACAACCCACACCGACGCCTAATTACACCAACACTCACCCTATGGTCACACGTGCTAAAGCGGCATTTCTAAACCTCTAGAGCGTATGAATTGTCATGTTACTACTGTGTCTCCACTTCCACGTTCTCATATTCATGCTCTTCGTGATCCTCAGTGGAAGCAAGCTATGTTAGATGAATATAATGCTTTAATTACTAACGGAACGTGGGTACTTGTGCCCCGTCCTGCTAATGTGAATATTGTTCGTTCTATGTGGCTTTTCAGGCATAAGTTTCATGCAGATGGTTCTTTAAGCAGGTATAAGGCGCGACTTGTTGCAAATGGTCGTAGTCAGCAGCAGGGGATTGATTGTGATGAGACTTTTAGCCCCGTGGTTAAACCCGCTACTATTCGCACTTACTTAGTCTAGCAGTGTCTCGTGATTGGCCTATTCATCAGCTTGACGTGAAGAATGCTTTTCTTCACGGTCACTTATCGGAGATGCCTATATGCATCACCGCTGGGTTTGTAGATCCCGCCACCCAGTTATGTTTGTCATTTGCAGCGATCACTGTATGGGCTTAAGCAAGCCCCTAGAGCTTGGTTTCAGCGGTTTGCAGGATTTATTACTCGCATTGGTTTTCAGCAGAGCAAAACTGATGCGTCGCTTTTCGTGTTTCGTCGTGGATCTGACACGGCCTACTTGTTACTGTATGTGGATGATATTATATTGACTGCGTCTTCTACTGCATTTTTACAGCGTGTTATCACTGCTCTTCATGGTGAGTTTTCAATGACGGATCTTGGCTCTCTTAATTATTTTCTTGGTGTTTCTGCTACTCGCACAGCATCTGGTATGTTTTTATCGCAGTCCAAGTTTGCTGAAGAAATTCTTGAGAGAGCTCATATGCAGAAGTGTAATCCATGTCGCACTCTTGTTGATACAGAGTCCAAGCTTGGACCTGATGGTACACCCTTTGATGATCCCACCTTATATCGGAGCTTAGCTGGTGCCCTTCAGTATCTTACCTTTACACGCCCGGATATTTCATACGCGGTTCAGCAGGTCTGTCTGTATATGCATGACCCACGTGATACACATTTTCATACTTTGAAGCGTCTATTAAGCTATATTCGTGGTACTCTTGATCATGGCCTTCAGCTGCTGCTCAGCTTATTGCTTACACAGATGCGGATTGGGCAGGTTGCCCGGTCACTCGCCGATCTACTTCCGGTTACTGTGTTTTTCTTGGTGACAATTTGTTTTCCGGTCTGCTAAACGACAGGTGACTTTGTCTCGGTCCAGTGCTGAGGCCGAATATCGAGGTGTTGCTAATGTGGTGGCTGAGACTGCTTGGATTCGCAATCTACTACGTGAGCTTAACCACCCCTTGTGTACTGCTAGTATTGTTTATTGTGATAATGTTAGTGCCGTATATTTATGTATCAATCCGGTTCAGCATCAACGTACGAAACACATTGAGATTGATATTCATTTCGTTCGTGATTATGTGGCTTCGGGACAAGTTCGTGTGCTTCATGTCCCTTCTCGTTTTCAATATGCCGACATATTTACTAAAGGCCTGCCTGCTGCTTTGTTTCTTGATTTCAGATCCAGTTTGAACGTTCGAAGGCCTCCCGCTCAAACTGCGGGGGTGTATTAGCCGAATGCATATGTTAGCCCATTAGCCCAGTTGTATTTGTGATAGACTTTAGCCCATAAGGGTTTTGTATGTTCCGGTTTGGTATATGTTTATATATACCGTATGAGGTGAGATCAATAGAAAACAAATCTAATCTAAAGAACAAATCGTAAGATCTCAACCATCCATCTTCTTTTCATCCAATGGATGAGATGAAAGAAAAATTAACAAAGGAAGGTTATAAATGTAATTCTATAAAAACCCACTTTCCACCATTTTTTAAAAAACAACATATCTTGCAAACGGTAAATCTTCAAGCTACAAAAAATACACCATCGCGACGAGAAAAAAATCATCTTTCTATAGATATGCACTTTTATATACTTTCGACGAACTTTTTATTCATAATTTCCGTCCAGACAAATCACACGTGATCCGTAAAAAAAATCACATGTGATTTGTTATTTTTAAAAAATCACAAATGATCCACCAAAAAATCACAAGTGGTCCAAAAAAGAATCACATGTGATCCACCAAAAAATCACATGAGATTTTACAAGTCACATTCGATCTTTAAAGTAATAAATCACATGTGATCATTAATTTCAAATCAACTTATTCCTTCATTTTATAAAACAAATTCCTGAAATCACGTGTGATTTCGTTATTTATTTTTTCCTCTGTTATGAAAAAGTGTAAATTACATGTGATTCAGTTTTAATTCAAAAATGAGTAAATCACATGTGATTCACTTTCAAAAATAATTTAATGTAAAATCACATGTGATTTGCGGTAAATCACATGTGATTTGTGGTAAATCACATGTGATTTGAGGTAAAAAAAAATACTGTTTATGTTGGGGAAAAACAATAATTAGCTTAAGTTAACAAATATATACACAACTGTTTGCAACGAGTATCATTTTTTTAGATTTAGTCGGCTACATTTAACAAAAGTTTAAAAAGCTTTATATAAACAAAAAAAGGCATATCACTCCAATTAATCAAGCAAATTAAACGAAAGATGAGACCCAAAAGTGCAAAATTCAAATACAATACAAAAAGGACAAACATTGATCGAATACAAATCCTAATTCTCTACTCTAAACTGACTCATAATGTAGGCTTACAACATATTACCAAACAAATCTCAAGTTACCACACACATTTTCATTCTCTACTCTAAGCTGACTCATTCCAATACATTTTCATTTTTGCCAAAGGACTCTCTTCAAGATCTCAACCATACCAAACCACACCTATGATGATCCACAATCAAACCAAACGCTCCCAATTGTGACAAATAAAGTTATGCTTGCTCCCTCTATATTCCATTTACTTCTCTCTGTATGCAATATTCCATTTACTTCAATTAGATTTGAAAAATACCAAGGAATTGACGCAGCTTTCTTATATTGCATCAAAAAATAAATTTTGAAAAATATTCCATTTACTTCAATATTCCATTTACTTCAGTGAGGTTGTCAAGTGATGTTTTCAAAAAATAAATTTTGAAAAATACCAGTTCCATAGATAAGTAACTCGACAGTGAGGTTGTCAAGCGAGCCCTGTCGTCAAAACCACCATTTACTCTTAGTGATGTAAAGAAAGCCATACCACCACAATGTTTCGATCGATGCCTGTTACGATCTTCATCCTACCTTTTAGTTGATCGATTAGTAATCTGATCGGAGGTTGTGGTGGTTTAGTGACGTGGCAGAGGTGGTTGGGTTTGTAGGAGGGTAGGTGAGCATTGTTGATGGGGGTGGTATGTGTGTGTAAAAATGAAATGGGTAAACCGGTAAATGATTATGCCTGTTACGATCTATCTTATTATGAGAGTATATTACAAAAGTACCCTTTAATTATTAATTATATTAAAATAATGATTAATCTATACCTTTAGATTTAAATTAGATGGATGGTTGAGATCTCTTGATTTGTTCTTTAGATAATTTTTGTTCTGCATTGAACTTTTGTCTATACCGTATATGTTGATGAATGACATGAAAGGGGAATTACAAATATAATCACATGTATGTGCTCGTTATTATCTTCTAAATCTATCATGCTAATTATTACTAAGTTCCAATACATCTGTTATGTTTTGATGCAATTGGCTTCGGAAATTGATCCTCTACGGCTCCATTACCACATCATCAAACAATATAGAAGTGACTATTTCAAAGGAGAGGGACCATTGAAGAAAAACATGGGTATGACACTGCCCGGAAACTTATCTCTGGAGACAATTTATGCGGAGCACAAAAAATACATCTGAATATTCATTTATTCGACACTACAGTAAATGTAAGGGATGTAAATGCAATAACGATACATCCGTTTTTGCTATAGTAATCTCAATTATTTATTGTAATTTAGAAATAGTTTTTATATTTTGAGGTTATTGAGATAGAAGTTATATATCGAGTTTGAACACAGATGTTTTTTTATCTGAGGTATTTCATTGAGTAGTCTATCAACACAACACAGCCACATCATTTCGAACAATACTAAATCGACTTGTTTGTTGAAAACTCATATGGGCAACAATGCCGCTCTTTAATGATAGCAATCTTAAAGTTCTTTCTTATTGATGATAAGTGAAGTTTGAAATCTCCTAGTGTATAAGCTAGCAAAATTTTCTCTCTTTGTAAATGACAGGTGATCAAGTCACGAAGTCTATTTTATGGAAATTTAAGAGTACATATAAGTTTTTTAAATCAATATTCTATGTCCAATCGTATTATATTGAGACAAATTATGTTGATGTGAACTCATATCCAAAATGTTATACTAGCTAGAAAAGAGTGCACTCTTTAGCCATTGTGGGATAAAATGTTGAAATAATTACTGAAAAATAGTAAGGCACCAAGAACTAGTATCGACTCAAGCGTTTCAACAAATCTAATTGGTTGATACTCATACCATCTGCAACAAAAAGACATCGTCCCGAGCAGTAAGTGACTGTAGTAACTTTACCCCGGATATAAATTTGGTCGATAATGACCACATATTTGTATGACTATACAAACACATTAAGTGGGTTAATATGAGAGTTGTTAACAATTTACACCCCAAACATAATTTTGCAGCGAGTGAAAATCTAAACGAGTAGCTAACTAATAAATTGAAAAAGAGTTCAAAGTACTTTCTAAACAGGGTAGTGGAGCCTGGTAAAGAAATTTGCACATCAAGTATCAAACATTCAAACCATCTAAAAAAAACGCAAGAAACATATTCTTTTATAGACCAATGTTCAACAACCTAATCCATTGCATTTGCATACACACTGTTGTAGTCCCTTTTTATATAACCCAATTTCAGTTACAAGATTAGTACAATACATGACAGCCAATTTCTGTCAACAATTTTCGAGATAGAAATCAAGGAAGAATAACAATGAAATCAAAGACAATATTAATAAAGAAAAAATTGGTTAGCCGGAAGGAAGAAGCTTGTCATAGAAGAAGATGCAAGAGATGAGAGAAAAGGATATTAAAGTTGTTGAGTTTATAATACATGACATAAAATAAAACATGTAGACATCAAGAGTACACAGCGGAAGACTTAAAGATCATAACAAATAAATAATTAACTGAAAGTATGCGTAACGTACCTCTTGCGAATGTCAGATCCTTTGAGCAAAACAAAGAAGTGGTTTGAAGAGTTGTCCCTTACCGTTCTACAACTCAAACCAATATGGTGTAAGAATAGTGTCTTACTACCACGTTCTTGTACACACGAATTAACCAACGAATCAAGCGATTGCTAGATCTAACACAAGTCCTCGTTTAAGAAAAACGAAACCAAACTCCCTAACAATGGGGTGTTCGGCCGATTGGGACAAGAGAGAGAGAGAGATCTAGGTTAATTCAATGCACAAGTGATGAAAACCCTAGAACCTAACCTTGTTTATATAGTGAATAGAAAACTTTGGGAACAAGTTATGGATTTGGGTTGGGATAACCCTATGGCCGGCCATGAGACAAAGCCCAAAGAAAACCCATAACTTTTCACTTTCAAGATTTCCATTACTAGTCCTTCTCTTTTCATTTAACGGTCGTTAGTTATTTTTCCGTTAAATACATAACGATCGTTAACCGGACTTAATGTGCAATAATTAATCGTAAACATAAACATTAATTATTAACTTTAATTCTCATGCGCTAATGTGTGCAATCCCGTGGTCACGAGTTCGAATCCGGACATTCACATGTTTGTAAATATATACATTTCCAACAGCTCCCAATTGGATATGTTTACAAAACGTGAAATGACATTGGTTAGCGTCTAGCAACACGCCAATGCCCCCAGTACAACTCGTGTATGGTTTTCTGGAGAAAAACCAAGTTTGATGATTGATCATCATATTCATCCTTTTGTTTCTAATACCATGTTAATAAGAATATGGATCACTCATTTCTTAATTAACTATTCTGTTTCTCGCTTTATGTGATTGATTAAGATTACCAATTCTTCTGAACATATTCCAGAAGACCTTGGGCATGGCCATGCAAACATCTTAACAACCCTACGAAGGGCCCAATAGTATTATACTTCAAAATAAATTTGAAGGAAACAAATCCCATTTTGACTACAAGCGATTCATAAATTTCGCAACACTTCGAAAACAACCCTTATAACTACCGATTCGTATAGCGTTAGATTGCTTCACAAAATGCACTACATCCATGACCTATCTCGGTATCTCAAGTCGAGGATAAATATTCATGATATACTTAATGACAAAGATCCATAAAGTATTATCATGCGGTGGGATAAGTCCTATATTCAATTCATTAAATATCATCCGAAATTAGTCATACTACGCATCAATATACTTTCAAGTATATTCTAACTAATACTCGATTTGTCTTAATTCAATATCATTCCCATGTTATTGATTGACAACGGACTATTTAGAATAACTTAAGTTATTCAAGGATTTAAACATGTAACATAGACACAATATTATAAATGAAATTAAACGATACCATACTTTAATTCATTAATAATAATTGTTCAACATCCTTTATCCAAATACTAAATAGATCAATGCATGATAATACTAGTTAATGAATTTTGCCACAAGTCATGAAAATCATACTTGTTGACAAGGCATAATTTCAATTAACTTTGATCTATAGGAATTTTGAGAATACTTATTTCAAGAATTCAATAAGTGACTTTCTTGTATATGTTTACACATATCTTGATATTGTCATATCATTCCATAAGGTGCGTGATAACCCGAACCACCCTTTTATGACAATTATCTTTCAAAACTTTAAAGTTTTAAAGTATTCTTTATTCTTTAATGTATAATGCAACTATGCTATTAGATGAGCATAACTAGTCAACATGGTCATCATCAAGGATACCATGACTAGAATTGAGTGTCATCTCAATTATACCAAAGATCATTGTTTACAACAATATGCTCTTTAAACATCCGTAAACTTTGAATATTTATTTGTTTGGTGTCATCCAAACCTCAAGTTTGTTGACTATGACAATTACACAACAATTGTCGATAGAACTGGGAGCAACTCCAGTCGAGGAATGCAATTCTAAATCCAAACATAAATACTACAACATTGTTAAATCATCTTGTAATCAAGCATGATACAACAACCTTATACACAACATGATGTTCATGATGAATCTTCAAGTTAGACTTTAAGATCTCATTCATATACTATCTTGTCAAAGATATGTACTCATCATGTTCTATTAGACTCAATTATTTACCGCATATGTTTATAATAATAATCATATATTCCAAGGTTGTATATATTATTTCCAAATCTTACAAACGAAGTTTCATTCCCAACTAAAACTTAATTTAAGTGGAATGTAGTTGCCCATACAACATATAAGATTTAAGAAAAATAAATAATACTCCCACTAGCTTTCAGGAATACTTATGAGCAATCTTATTTTAATTATTAAATCAAACATAGATTTAATATTAAACATAAGAATCATCTCCTAGATGCATGCATATATCCATTCATGGATTCTTGCAGTTTGTACATATTTAAAGATTATTTGAATTCATAAAACTACTTTGTATTACTTATCGTCCTCACAAAAGTAATTCCACAACAAAGAGTTTTGATATTCATTGTCAAAATTTCATATCAATGAAAGTAAGTATGACAATTATAATATTTATAATTCTATTTAATGTATCTAGAAAAGAATATTTAGTCATAGTTAATTGCTTAATTATGATTAATATTATTATCACTAGACATGCATTAAATATGTGTACAATATTGTCCATATGATTTCTACACAAAGATTTAAACCACTAGGGTTTCCATCCTTTGAAGAAACTCATAGTAACTATTAAGATAAACCAAGTATCTAAAGTTGATTATCTTTATGGACAACATCTCAACATTCATAGTATGATTGATTTACCACAATTCAACATTTGGTAAATTCATCATCATGATTAATAGGCTTACCATGATCCTATAACTCATAATCCTCAGCATATTAAATATCTGAGATATCCTTACGGATCTATGAATGACAATTCCATCATATTGAGGTCTATCATTTACATGTTTAGCCTCATCATGACATTTGCTAGTGCATATTTAGAAGATTATGTATTTTGTAACTTTAATCTTTCAAGATCTAAACCAAAACTCCCACTTGCTTTTAACAATTTAAAGATTACCTTTAAATAGTTTAGCAAGTAGAGCAACAATACATTGTTCTCTTTTGGGATATTACAAAAAACAATGACAATTTCTGACATTACTTTGTTACAACTCACTCTATAAGTAGTTTAACAAATTCAGAACTTCATTTATAAGATTTAATGTGATTCATCACATTCCATAAACAAATGGTGTCTTATCAATCTTCTAGGTTAGAGTCTTATTGAGTATATTCGATCTATACTCAATCTACTAACCTTGATAACTTTTGGAAGAAACTATAGTTATCTTGAATCAAACAATGCCAATAAATTTTGATTCTTCTAACTGAACATACCATAAGACTGTGGTATTTCATTAGAATTAATATTGTAAGATTAATCTAACAATGTTTAAGATAACCATCTACTCTTTGGTTTATCATATTTACCAACAAAGTAAAACTTAATGGTACAATAGAATTACCAAGTCAATTGCATGTATTATAACACAAGTATTTTGACCAAGTCAAAAGACATAATGATTATAATCCCACTATACGTTACAAGTCATTGATCAACTCATTGACTCCATGCATATGTCTTAAAACATAGCAAGTTAACGCCTTACTTTATATTATAAGTCTTGTATTAAAAGACTTCATGTTTGTGACTTTACAAAATCATAAACATTTATAATTAAAGTAATTATGAACACCACCTCGAGTTTCAATTAATATTTCAAGTTAATATTTACTACATATATTTAAGTCGTTCAACTAATACTTAAATTCAAAGTAGTATTAGATTACTTCATTTAATTATGTCATCCCATGAAAAGTTCAACGTGAAACTACAAAATCATCCATGCTCGCTCTCACGACACGTGGATATTTTACCTTGGCTATAATCTAGTTCACGTTTTCACGTAACATAAATTGTAACTACAAGTGTTTCTTAGACATAAATATTTAAAGTAGTATTTGTTATCATCTTGACACATGTTCCTAATGTGGCAATCACACATAAAATGTATAATTCCTATTGAACGTTACTCTCTTACCTTGCGATCAAGAGAATCCATTTAAATCATATTTATATGTGTTGTACCTTGCACACAATAAAGATTTCTCCCACTTGTGCATGGAACAACATCATGTAGCGATAAACAACACGATACACGTTCGTTTAATTGATTAATATGATTTGTGTCATAGATATAACAAGTAGATGTAGGACTATATTGTTTAGTAAGGAAACGCACATGACAATCCTTAAAAACATAAGTGCCTACAATTGGAAAGTAATTATCTACATGATATTCAAGAGATAATTTTGATTACTACGCAGCAAATAAGGCTTGTAGCTTCCACTGAATTAGAAATCATTTCAACAACTTCTTATTCAGTAATGCAACACAAATGCTCCCACTAAATTTGACAACATTGTAAATGTTGCATAACCAGTGAAAACAACTTGCTTGCTTTTTACTTTCCTACACCTTTGAAGAACCATGCGTAATCATTACTAAGGTATTAAAAGGTGAATTCTACTATGAATGATGGGTTATCCATCAATGTTATTAACTCGAAAAATTGGGTATGCAATTTCTTCCTTAACAGGCCTACCATGCCCATAATGGTATGTAGCACCTTTAAAGGTTTAAACAAAACAACTAGATAAATAATGCTAGTTTTCCTTTTACCAATTTTCGCGGTAAATAGTCTAACTTCTAATTTTAGTAACTCATATACATGTTTTCCAGTTAACCAACATTCATGTTTGTTACAAAAGGATTCATTCACCAAATGAGGGTAATGAAATCTTTATGGAAAATAAGATGTGCAATTCATTGCTATGAGTTACATTAGAATTTAGACAATTCAAACGCTCTATTATACCTTTCTCATTCATGAAAAGGAATAGGATTGAGTCTCATGCTTCTCCCATGGAAAAGAGACTTCGTTTGTCTTTTCGAGAATTATTCTCGATCAAACATTTGTTTGAAAGCGAATGGAGCAATTCTTGATCAAAGACTAAACTTTGTTTACGGTTAAATGTTGCAATTATACATTCAAGAGAATTACAAATTCAATTTTTAGTATTTTCGATAATTAACCTTTTTCAAGAAAATTAATTACCCATGGTTCATAAGCATATAACCATTTAATTTTCACTGAAAAACTAGGATCCAAATTGTCATAATCTCATCACATCAGTTGATCTGCTAGTAATGAACCTTATACAAAGTGGTAGAGCTTTTGCTCAATTGCTAATTTCAATTGCAATTCCTAGATTTATGGGATTTACATATAGCCAATTTCAATTGCCATGTAAACATGTTTTATCCCATCTTATACCTTGAGCTGCCAGTTCTCACTGCCTAACTCAATTAAGTTGTCCAACTTAAGAAACTGCAAAATCATCCATGCCCGTTCTTACGTCACGTGGACATTTTACCCTTTGATTACGATCTAAGTCACGATCTCACGCAAATAAAAAGTAATCTTAGGTGTTTTCGTTTCGTTGGATGGCATATAACTTAAATTAAAGGGTAATAATTTTGATGTCAAATCAAATATGTACAAAGATGTCATGCATTCATCTTTGTAACATAGGTTTTATTAAAACATTTATATCTTGTTTTAATGTTTAAGTTTTTCATCATCAAACTTTAATTGAGGTATTGGTTTCACCAATCAAGGAATTTAGTGTTAATTATCATCCATTATACCGTGACGTTTGCATAAGTGTAAACACTTAGTGTTTGGATAATTACCACCGAAGTGGCGCATGGAATTAACACTAATTCGCCCTTAAGATGAGCTTGCACATTTAATGGCTTACTAAGTAGCTCCATTCGAACTTACGAGGGCGAGAGGACCGTGCACGCGCTAAAGCACAACCTTAGACATCCTTTCGGTGATTTGTATGCACTTCTTTTAATAACCCTTTATAGTTCATTCTCATGGGTGAGCCGTTCAGGTCATTTGTACCAAAGTCATCAATCAATTAAACGATTATGATTACTATTCTTAAAATACATGTTTCACCATTGTTTAGGTCAGTTTATTTTTCTTGTAAAATACCCTTGTTACACATAACAAACAAGCAAGTATTTGTAAAATAAACAAATAAACAATGAATGCATAACAAAAAAAAATCATGCATATCAAATAGCCACATGCAAACGATTTTGATAAATCCTATTAATAACCAATTCTTGATCTGTCAATATGCATATATTTAATTAAGATTTTCACCCGTTTTCACCTATGTACAAGGTGAGCCACATGCATCGATTCATAGATTGCGTAAGTCAAAATTAAATATATACCACATAGCACATAATTGATTAAATTAATAATGATTGAGGTCTTCCCCAATTTTAGATCTATCATAAATTAGTGTATATCACTTAAACATGAAAGACATACAATAAAGCGATCCATGATAAAACATGCGATAATTATCATGGACATAAAATTACACTTAACAATTAATGCAATTAAATCGAGTTACGCATATACACATAAAGTTGCATGCATCTTAGGGTTTCTAATCCAATTAAAACAATAGTTTACAAAACCCTAATTAGGGCACCAAATAAACGCCTCAAAATTAGGGTTTAGGTTTTGCAAACCCTAGATCTAAGCATACAAATAATAACACATTCATGTTTATTTTAATTATGTGTTTGATAATTAATTACTTGCTATACAAGGCTCGTGATGCCACCGTTGAGTTTATAATACATGACATAAAATAAAACATGTAGACATCAAGAGTACAGTGGAAGACTTAAAGATCATAACAAATAAATAATTAAGCGAAAGTATGCGTAACGTACCTCTTGCGAATGTCGATCCTTTGAGCAAAACAAAGAAGTGGTTTGAAGAGTTGTCCTCACCGTTCTACAACTCAAACCAATATGGTGTAAGAATAGTGTCTTACTACCACGTTCTTGTACACACGAATTAACCAACGAATCAAGCGATTGCTAGATCTAACACAAGTCCTCGTTTAAGAAAAACGAAACCAAACTCCCTAACAATGGGGTGTTCGGCCGATTGGGACAAGAGAGAGGAGAGGAGAGATCTAGGGTTAATTCAATGCACAAGTGATGAAAAACCCTAGAACCTAACCTTGTTTATATAGTGAATAGAAAACTTTGGGAACAAGTTATGGATTTGGGTTGGGATAACCCTATGGCCGGCCATGAGACAAAGCCCAAAGAAAACCCATAACTTTTCACTTTCAAGATTTCCATTACTAGTCCTTCTCTTTTCATTTAACGGTCGTTAGTTATTTTTCCGTTAAATACATAACGATCGTTAACCGGACTTAATGTGCAATAATTAATCGTAAACATAAACATTAATTATTAACTTTAATTCTCATTCGCTAATGTGTGCAATCCCGTGGTCACGAGTTCGAATCCGAACATTCACATGTTTGTAAATATATACATTTCCAACAAAAGTTGCTTCAACCACGCTAAAATTACTCGGGGAATTCCAATTTCAAATTCCTCAAATACCCATAAAATTACTTGTACCAAGCAGCCTCTTAAAGCTGTTCGATGAATTTGAAGAAGATGCCATTGAAGGTATGCTTAGAGGAGCATATTAAGTATTAACTCTACTTTTTGTTTTGGATAATTATAAGATTCGTTTGCAAAGATAATGGTTCGAAAAGTTATTGTTTGGCAAAAACTATGCAATTAGGGTGATAAACCAAAGTCCATCATTGTTTTTAACGTTTAATATTTGCTTTGTCTTACACTTTAATCGTTATAAAATTACATAATCTCGCTATGGATTAGGATCTGACACAAAACTCAATTCTGTTTAGATAATAACAGTTTTAAAAAATAGGACCAAAATCGTGAACTTGACAGTCTTACAGAATCCAAAGGGAAAGTAAGTAAACCTACCGTTTAAAACCTAATAGCCAAAGTATATATAAAAACCAAAACTTGAACACCACCGTTACATATTAGAGTACCAAATTTCACACAAATTACTGCTGATCAATTCCCTTGACAGCTGTATAATTGCTGAAAGTCAATGATCTGACACAAAACTCAGCTTTTTCATGTTAAAGAACATATTTATACAAATTGAAACATGGTTATGACAACTTTACACTTGAACAATCTTACAGAATCCATTTTCACCAAGATAGCACATTGACTTTTTGAAGAAGTCAACTCTGTAAGCTGAACATCATGCATTAAACTTAAAGCATATATATCAAACCTCACCATATTCATTATGAATGCGGGCAGTTTGACTTTCTAAAGAAGTCAACCTTGTGACATGAAGTCCAAAAAATCGAAATTATCTAACTTCAGTTCTAAATAATTTAAAGTAGTACAGTAATTTTTACAGAAACCAAAATCAGTCCTACTATATCCTTTTAATGACCCTTCAAATCTGTTGAACTAAAAAACCTTTGAACTATAGAAATTTTCGGTAACTACACTAGAGGCCTAGAGCTTGACCTGTAAGACGATACAACAGGGAAGTTGAAATCCAAAACTAATTGAGCCCGATGCAAGGCCTTGATATGAAACATTGATTTCATTATGAAAGCAATCAACAATGTAAACAAAAAATTACATATATTATGAAAATAGAATAAATTTACGAAAAAAAAGTACATAATGGCCGGTTCCACATATATTCGAATATGTATATTATGTTGCATTATGATCGAAATATCTAACAAACGATTAATAATATTTAAAATATATTTGACATTTTAAACAAAGTATAAACACGATTTTACAAACTAGAGTAATGATGAGAGATCATGCTTGCTTGTTAATGAAAAAATGTTACGGTGAGTTGTGATGAACTGGTGATAGTGGAAATGAAAACGGGATTATATGGCCAACAAATCAAGGTAGACTTATGTTCAAAAAAAATCAAGGTAGACTACCCAGTACCCACCCCCTACCAACTCCGACTAGAATAAAAGCAAATGGAAAGTAAAGAATACCGAATCAAATTTACGATGTCGTCATATTGACTTTTTTTTGTCTCATCTATATCTATCTATACTACATAAAATGGAAAAATAGTCAAAGTGGAAAAGTGAAAAAGTTTAATGGTCAAATGAGAGAAATATATTTGTGTAATTAATACCTTATTAAAACACCCATTACTTAAAAGTACAATAATTTATTCACATTGTACAACCAATTAAAAGCATATCTACCAAATTAAAACAATCAATTAAAACACCCTTATTAAAAAGTACAATGAAATTTTCACAATGTACAATTTAAACAAGCTACAACATAATTCTAAATATAAAACAATTAAACACACTAATTAATGTTATTTTTAAAACACCCTAAAATGAAAAGTACATGTTATTATACACATTATACAAATTAATAAAACACACAAAGCTTCATAGAAGCTAACAAGTTGATGGTACATATAGTTTTAAAAATCGGACCGGACCAACGGGTTCAACCGGAAACCGGTGTCGCCATCGGTTCGGCTAACCAATAACAGCCATCCGGAAACGAACTAGAGAGGACCCGTTAAAACCGATACAAACTGGTGAATCAGGTCTCATCGAGATCTATTTCTCCGGGTAATCGTCACAGGGTACTCGCCGCCGCAACGCGCGGGTAACCTGCTATATTATATATAAAGGAAAAACCAAAAAGTAAAAAGTAAAAATTTGAAACTATTAACACATATCGAAAACCGGGTTGACCCAGTACGCTTCAAACCCGGTGGGTTGACCCTGTTTAATTTGACCCGTTTTGACCCAACCTGTCATATTGACTCGGTTTAAATCGACCCGTTTTTCAACGGGAACGGTTCAACCGGTTGAACCACCCGGGTCGAACCGGGTTTCAAAACGTTATGTTTAATCCCCAAATCTTCAAACTTTTATTATTTTTCGTTTAGAACCCACAAACTTTTTTTTAACACAAAACGATCTGTCGCTATATAAATATATTATTTATAAGTTTTTCTTCAAAACGATTATAATGTTTTACAATTTTGAGAAAATATGTGCCCGTTAGTGCACATTTAACTTTTCAATAGGTTAAATACGCTCATTTCAAAAAAAAAGACGAGGCTAAATGTGCCCAAATCTTTTACAAAATATCCAAAATTAACCAATTTTTATTTTATTCTGGGCTAATCATATTCACGCTAATTTTGGTCACCATTACTCCCATCCTTGTTAGTTTTTACGCGACAAGTAACGTGTGTTGTTAGTTTTTATCTCATAACTGATGTAATGTTTACTTTCATTTTCATTAAATGATTTTATATGTTGTTTGATAGATGTTAAGAATTTTGTCTATACTTTAATTATCGTTAGGGGTGTAAACGAGTCGAGTACTGCCAAGCTCGAACTCGACTCGATTAGTAAAACTCGAGCTCGAAACTCGACTCGAGCTCGTTCGAGCTTTGGATTTCAAGCTCGAGCTCGGCTCGACATCTCAAACTCGAGCTCGAAACTCGACTCGAGCTCAATTATTGCCACTTTTAAAGATCGAACTCGATGAAAAATGGGCATATCAAGCTCGACTCGACTCGATTTTACGTAACTATATGTATATAAAAGGGTAAAAGTGTAATATCATTGAAGCTCGATAAGAGCTCGCGAGCCTCACGAGCTGAGCATATTCGAGCTCGAACTCGGCTCGAAAGTGTACTCGAGTAGCTCGAGCTCGAGCTCGACTCGTTTATATCGAGTCGATTTCGAGTAGTTTACGAGTCGATCTCGAATAGCTCACGAGCTGTCTCGGCTCGTTTACACCCCTAATTATCGTATAGTACAACCGTTTGCAATTGCATTTTCATCGGTTCACGTTATATTTTAAACGTTACACAAAACACTCACCGCAATATCACAAATCATTAATTATCTGACGCTAGAACAGCTGCCGCTAGGCGCGGGTACTCGCCTATACTACATAAAATACAAAAATGGTCAACAAGTCAAGAATTGAAAAAAGTGAAATGTAAAAAGTGGAAAATGTGGTTTGCATGGTAACTTTGGAAAGTATTCATGGTTTGCAAAAAAAACTGTCATTCGTGAATGTCAAACTTGATTTCTATTTCTTTGCATGTTAACTTAAAAAAGTATTCATTGTTTGCAACAAAAAAAAATGTCATACCATATACTCTCATACTATTCGTGAATGTCAAATCATGTAAAAAATTTTTGTTAGAATTGAATTATCGGATGTTACAACCATTTGCAATTACATTTTGATCTTTTCACGTTCTATTTTGAATGTTAAACGAAAACTTGCCATAATATCGCATATCGTTAATTGTCTATCGCTAAGAACCGATGCCGCCAGACGCGAGTACTCGCCTAGTACAATACAAACGTGAATTATGTCAAATCTATACTTTCCTTAACATACTTTAGTTCCAAAAACAAAATTCAATCCAAACACCTGACAGAGATATACATCTGAAAGACTAGAGGCCAATTTGAGAAAACCAAAAAGCATAAGGACATGAAATGCAAAGGTGTTAGTGTTAAAGGATATAAACTCAAGAATCATAAACCCCTTTGCTCATAGGAGTATAGGACCTACTCATCTCAAAGTGTGCGAATGAACAGTGTTGATCGGTAAAAATATTGAAAGATGCTCATAAATGTATTCAAACAAGAGACGTTACTACTACTACCAAGGTTGTAAAAATCGCTAGGCGCTAGTGAGGCGGTCGGGTAGGGCCTAGCGATTATGGACAAAATTCTAATTTTAGATATTATTTTATGTTATATGTATTAAATAAGTATAGTGCATCAAAGTTCAAATATTTCAAGTGTTCAAATATAAGCATAATACATAATTCTTCAAAGTTCAAAGTCAAACATAGATATTACTCGGTTTGTTGACCATTTTTAAGCGATCTTTGACCGATTAATCGGTTTGTTGACCAATTTTTAAACGATTTTGTCCGATTAGACCGATTTTGTCCGATTAATTGTTTTGTTGACCGATTTTTAAGCAATCTTTGACCAAACCGATTATGATAAATCAAGGCGCTTAGTGAGCGATCAACGATTATGCGGGGATTAATCGGCCGCCTGGGCCGATTTTTACAACATAGACTACTACATTGATGCAGGATTTCTGACAATGTTTTAATATTTATAAATGTATCGTCTATCTAAGGTCTACCTAATGCACTAACGGGCAGTGTACCCGGTCGTGTGTAGTGTAGTAATTGGTAAAGCCGAGGTCGTCCCAAGAGCTATGTGTGTGGATCTAATTTAAGTTCTATTGTCACTGGTTTTAAAAGGGGTTTTTATAATTTGATTAATTAACTAATGACATGAAATAAAATTGAAAGCAAATAAAAGTGGAAGGTGAATTAATAGAGAGAAATGTGCTAGCATAGTTACTAATCTTGTTATGTTATGACTACGTTTTCTATTTAATGTTTTCTATCGCTCCACATGGTGATTAAAGTCGCTAGACTCCTATGATCAATTTGTCTAGCCTATTTTCCATAGCGTCCTATTCCGTAACCTAATGATTACAAGAGTTCGTGGGTTTACCCTATGGAAGAGTCATTAAGTGCTGCTACAATCTAAGACTTATTTAATGAAACCCAGTTGGTCGGATCTTAGGTCTCCCCTAACTTCTTAAGCATATCTTTTTGGAAGATGATCGTTGGGTAAAATTCTCAAGCAAGATAGTGATAGTCCTATGGTCAATTCTCCTAACTTCCGCCTTTCTAAAAAAAATAAAAAATAAATAAAAAAAAATCTCCTAGCTTCCTAGATACTACCCAAACTTCCATGCTACCAACACGAGAGTGTTCCAAAATAAGCAAAGAAAGTATACTTATAAAGTGATATGAAAACGAGAAAAACAATAAAAATTTCATAACTAGGCAAACACCAAAAGTGTTTAGCCAATCATATTAAAACATGCAGAAAATTTAATGTTTAACATCATGAATGAAGAAATGAATTAAATACAAGAATGGTACAACACGAAACGTTAAAACTAAACTTTTGAGACAATAATTATAAACTTTTGGGAACGATAACGTACTTTTGAAAATAACGACATGAATGATCCATGAAACTACGACACATTACTTTCTATCGATTTCTTTATCATATGTGCTGTATTTTAAGTTAATTGTATACGCATTAGGTTGCGTCACTTCTATTCTATCGTACTCGTCGTATACTTAACTTGACACCGTGGAGATTAGATTTAGATGTCAGTCGTGTCAATAGTGAATAGTGCATTGTTGTGGCTAAGGTGAGTTTCATAGCCTCATTTTTATCTACGTTTTTAACTAAATTGGGGTGAGAATCATGCTATTGTTTTGGACCTTTAAAACTATTTGGATTTGCTTATGTGCTTGACTGTTTAGATAGATGTGCGGTAGTCGTTGACTTAGACTAGGTAGCAATCCTAATTGCTATAACTCATTGCCTAGCTAAGAATAGACTTCTACCCGACCTAGTCCGGGTTGGCAATTGTTCTAGACTTTGCCACGACAAGGTCGGACTAGAGTCATTGGGCTTGTGATCACCGGATGCGTGATATGGATTGTGATTTCGGATATGATACGGTTTGTAATTGATGTATATCTATCTTAAGTCTCGCATAGCAAATCAACTCCTCTGTCCACTATGTTTTTATTGAATTTAAACCTATGAACTCACCAACAGAAGTGACCTTTTTAGCATGTGTTCTCGTGTTTAAGGCGATAGCTCACTATTGGAAGACGCTTGGCAAGGGGCATGGTCATAGGCGACTCAGATGAATAAACGGGACCGCTTTAATTATCTTTTGGGCCTATTTCCGCACTACTTTCATTAATGTAAACTTATGGTTTTCAATTAATGAATCTTATTTTAAATAAATGGAATAAAAACCATTCTTTGTACCTTATGTTGTGATACCAAGATTGTAGCACCCAATGGCTCGTATGCTTCCGCTAGACCGTGTTTTCGGGGTGTTACAGATTGGTACCAGAGCCAGGTTATAGAGATTTGGGTATTTTCAAAACCTAGACGATAACCACTTTTTTGAAAACTTAGCCCTATGACCGCCACGTGCCTGCCTGCCAAGCTGAAGCCTCGCGTATGACTAGTTTAAAGATATAGATGATTGAGAACACATTAGACGAATTGATTTATGAGATAATTTATGAAATGTTTATGGCTTGTTTGATGAACGGTTTGATTGGACACTTGTTGAATGTGTGCCCTGTTAGTAGACAATTTAAGTCTGCCTATCTTAGTATTTCACTATAAGCATTCCACATGCTTATACACACACAGAAAGCATGTCCTCATGTTTTCGCACGCACTATACCTTTCACAGAGTGTGGAGTCCCAAACCTTATATCTATAACACTTAGCTTGTATTAAGTAATTGCCTTGGATAGTTCCAAAACAACAAGGAGAAAACTTTGTAAGAATACACACAAATACGTGGAATCTATTGGAAGATACTTAGAAGATGAAAGTAAACAAACGAACACAGAATGTGATAACCAATAATTCAACATTATTTATCAATAATGCGGATACTCTCAAAGTATCATAATATGTATTCATTTTCTTGCATTATTTATCACGGTATTGATTGTTGAATCATGATCATGATAATTGACATTGTTTCAAATCTTTTAGAAACTATTCATTTTCTTGCATTATAGGTTGAGGGGGCTTGGAGAGAGGACGGCAAAGGTTTTAGTATTTGGGATTGTTTTTGTTTCCGACACCCCCCTGGTTTGTCTCCCTTCAGCTTAATTCCTCAATTTATGGTAGTGTCATAGTCAAGTAGTTTGATATGTGAATTGTGATCGTTTCAGATAAGATTGAAGGGGGTTGCAAATGGATGTCATAGTGTGGAAAATTATTCGAGAATGAATTAGGTAACATTGTTTCATGATTGTGTATTTGTCTAAAATAAATATGTATAAACCGAGTTTTGATTGTCGACCTATATTTTAATGAACAACTAGTTTTGAAATTACACATGAGTTGCATGCTTATGTTAAGTTATGTAGTATAACGATTGTCATTTGATGACGTGGCATAGTTTACTGAACTAGTAGTAGCAAAATGACTTAGACATATTTTACTCGTTTGTTATGTTTTATGGCATATTTTGGTTGCTTAAAGAAACAATGGTTTGAATATCATTGTATCATGACTTGCTAAGTTATAAATGTATCAATTGTTGTGAATTTAGGTTAGATATCGTGTGAGTAACAAACTGAGTAACTGACAATGTGTTTCTTTTATTGTTGTCATCATCAAGAAAAATAAAATAAAATAATAATGTACCATTTTTTTTAATTTTTTATCTTTTTTTGCCATTTTAGTTACTTTTACTGACTAAAATATTGTGTCAAAAAAATGTTTATCAGCATTTTTAACCCTATTCCGACTAAAATATTGAGTAAACTAAATCTTTCTTGGGCTTTGCTCACTGTAAATTTAGTCACCAAAGACTTTTAGTGATCCCTTTAGTAGTGACTCTTTTCTCTTTAGTGGGAGTAGAAAAAAATGGCTTTGCTGACTCTTTTGGAACTTTTGCTCACTCTTTTCATCAGTGAGGACTGAGGAAAAGGCATATATCTTGTAGTGTACACATATGCAGGGCCATGGAACTTGTTTAACAATTTTTTAGGCTACTAGACTGTCAAGTTCATGATTTTGGCCTGAGTTTATATATTTTTTATTATCTAAACAGATGAGAGTCAATACGTTTATGAAGACTATACACTTGGACTTGGAATGAGTGTTTGAAGTAAAGAAAATATGTCAGTATAGAAGTAAAATCACTACACCAAAATCAGAGGTTGGGGACGTTGAAAATTTTTGGGTCGATAATTGTCGTGCCAAATTGCATGTAGGACCCACAAGTTTTCAACAAAAGTAGCAGTCAACAAAATGTTTTTGGCACGACGCAAAAAGGCACGACAATGTCGTGCCTTTTTGTAATTATTTGTTTTTTTATAATTTAAAAACTTTTTAATAAACCAGTAAAGTTAATAAATACATCCCGCCCTTTTTTTTTATCCCGCCAAACACTTTGGGACGGCATTGTCGTCCCAAACTGTAAATCTATTCTTTTTTTCATTTTTTTTTAACTTTATAAACCAATTTTTAATTAAATTATTTAATTTTAAAAAATTATTTTTATTTAATGTAGATAATTTTATTTAATATAGAATTAAAATTAAATAGTTTATATTTATAATTAAATACTTTAATTTAAAATTAAATACATTTATAGAATTAAAAAAAAATATTAACGCCAGTAGTTTCCCGCCATTATTTTTCCCGCAAAGTTTTCCGTATATATCCCGTCAAAACATAAATAACTCAATTGTCAATTCCCACAAAACACACGTAACAATAAAATGACTGATTACACGTCGGAAAAAGAGTGGTCACTGGTTTTATTGTCGATATATCTCTTTACTCGAGTTCTTGATACGTATGGGTCAGAAATTTATGATGAATATGGTTCTTATAAGAACATAGACCCGTTGATGAGAGACCGCATTATGGAATGGTTATGAAAAGTAGAGCCATTCTACAGGGTGTATTTGAACTGTGAAGCTAATGGTGTTGGAGGAGAAAACACGTTGGAAGTCAAGCAATGTGGGAGCAGTTTGTCAAGCAAAGGAAGGAAAAGATGAAGTCGAAAAAGCCCGCTCGATTACACATTTGATGATGCGGAAATAGGGTAACAAATCTTGAAGCATTGTTTGAACAGTTCGTCAAGCAAAAGAAGGGAAAAGATGGTGCGAGTTCTAGCAGAGGAAGTAGCAGGAAAATAATTGAATGGGTGATGTGATAAGGTTTTAAAGTGTACGTTTTTGAGGGGTCATTTAAGCTCTTATTTGATCACTTTTGTATCCGTTATTACTTAATATCGTTCCTTTTCACTTTTTAGGTATCTTGAAGGCAAAATGTTGGAATGACACTTATTCGGGCGAAAAGGCGCGAATATACGAAGAAATGGCCAAAGTCAAGAATCGAGACACTCAGTCGCTAAAACCGAAGGGGACGGCGTCGGTGTTATCTGCGACGCCGCGACCACTTTGTGATGGCTCGAGCCAAATTGCTTATTTACAAGTGACGGTGTTAGGTATTAAAAGAGTAGGTCGTCGCAACTCGGGCGGCCTAGATTTGATCCGCACGACGTCGAGACTAAAGGGACGGCGTCACAAGCATAAGGTGACGCCGTCGCAAGACTAATGTTGCCAAGACGAAACCCTAATAGCGGTGACCCGGCGTCACAAATCAAAGGTGACGCCGCCGCATATGTAATCTTATATATAGAATCCGAATTTTCTAGTTTTCGTGTATAGTCTTTTGGAGTAAAAACCTAAACCGAACAAAGGCTGTCTTGTACAGTATTTTAGGGTTCCAAACCCTATCTTACATCAAGATAAGTGTTTTACTTCATTAATTTAATTATGTCTTCAATTACTTGTGTGTATGCTTGCATGTTCTCCATGTCCGGCTAATTTGCTTGTGTGTTTGCTTAGGGAATATGAAACTTAATTATTGAATATTGATTGGTTGTCTCTTATCTTAATTGTTAATGATCTAGTAATGCGATAGGTCATCCGTTGTGTAGCTAATGCTTGATTAATCTTTGTGAACCTTAGTTTATAATACCTAGAGTTGTTGTATGCTAAACCATCCGAAGAGTACCTTAGAGTTAAAGTTTATAAGTCCTAGAGACTTTGTAGGCAATAACCTTTGGTAGTTTCAAAGAGTTAGGGATAAACGCATACCCTACGACCTTAGACACACAACGCGATTAAGAATAAGGACGTGACAATTCAACCATCAATAGGAGATAATTAAGGAGTAATAAAACCTAAGTAAACACATCTTTAAATTATCATACGAGCACACACTAATTAGACATAGACTACCCTCACCTTAGTTATTTAGATAATTAGAATAGTAGAGTAATCGGTAGAAATACCAACCCCCAAATCCAAACCCCGAGATTCGTACCTTTCCATTTCCAAAAAATAAATTAAAAGATAAAAAATAATCTTCCTCAACCCCAACCTTAGCGTAGTAACTTCTCACTAGCATTCCTATTCCCCTAGAGAACGATATCAATTCCCGTGGCTTACCCTAATACTACACTACAACGATTAGGTTCACTGCCTATGGTGTTAAAAAACTTGATCGACGAAAAGGAAGTTCCTTTGACCCCGAACGACGCGTGTAGCGTTATCAAGTTTTTGGCGCCGCTGCCGGGGAATAGAATAGCTAGTTAGAGTCCACCTCTTTAGGTTTCTTTGCTTGATTCCTATCAAGTAAATTTTTCTCATTTTTAGCTTCCTCGTAGTCTATCCCCCTTCTTCGTGACCTTTGTTCGTAACCCCATCACTTTTCATCATGGAAGATGATAACCAACCAGAAAACCTGCCATTTTCCCCTACCAACCCCCTTAGACAACTTAGAACCCGCAGTTCCACCAAAACCCTTCTTGAACCGTTTGCAGAACCCGAAAGAGAGCTCAATAGGCGAAGAAAAGCTCTCCATAACTCGGAACCTCAAGGCACTACCATCAACTTTGATGAAGCCACAACTGATGAAGAGTCCGCTCATTCCCCCCAATCCCCTGAAACCATCAACATTGACAATTTGAGCCAACATAGCGAGGAAATTCCCTTGGAACGAGCTAGTAACTGCAACGAGTATCTCTGCTTTCTCAAGTAAAAACTTATCATCTCTCGATGATCGGATTAAGAAAGCACAAGAGAAGCTTGCATACCTCACAAAATCGCCAGAACCCAAAAGGTTATTTAACCCATACCTTATATGCGACATTTGTGGAGGGCCACACGAGAGTGATGAGTGTAATGACACACGCCAAGAGAGCGTCTTCCTTTCCAGTCATGATATTTATGATGACCCTTCACTTCTTACATTCTATCAAAATGATGAATGCAATCCTTGGGGTAATCTGAAATGGAAGACTGAAGGACAAGAAGGATCTGAATACACCATCTGTAATGCCTTTGAAAAAGAAATCGGGCAATTTACCATAGAAGGGGCCACACTCTTAAAAGGTCTTGAAGGATTCATCCAAGAGCAGCAAGTTGAATTAGAGAGTCAATTCGCCAAGCTCCACAAAAGAATAAGCGAACCTGGCCTAACCCGTCATGATCCAACTTGTGCCATTACTACTCGGCCGAATTACTACCAAAGATCCCCACACCCGACTGTAATCCCACCACCAGGAGCCCGCCAAGAAACGGCAATTCTGAACCCCTCACGATCCCTCCACAAACACCAAGACTCGCCCAATGACCAACTCTCGCACAGATCCCTTATCCTCGCGTCTAAGGAATCAAAAGGTCAAGAAGACAATGAGAGAATATTGTCTTACTTAAAACGGGCTTCCGTCAACATACCACTTCTTGATGTATTCTATCATATCCCTAAACATAGAAAATACTTCAAGAGGATAATATCTAATCGAAAGAAACTTGAAGGGTTGATATCATTGGGGAAGAGTGCTCATTGTCATCCGTAAAGGCCTCGCCAAGAAGAAAGAAGATCCGTGCGGTTTACCATTCCTTGCTCTATAGGGCGCTTATGAAAAACGCCTTACGGATCTTAGGGGCAAGCATTAACCCGATGCCTCATTCCTTGCTCCTCAAACTCGGATATTCGTATGAAACCAACTAGAATGAGTATTCGCTTAGTGATCGATTAATCAAATATCCCATTGGAGTTTGTGAAAATGTTCTTGTAAGGGTGGAGAATTCAAGTTTCAGCTGATTTCGTGATTTTAGAAATGGAGGAAGATAACTCAGTCCTAATAATCCTTGGAAGACCTTTCTTGGCTACAGCTCGTGCCATTATCGATGTTCATGATGGTAAACTCACTTTACGAGTGGGGTCCAAGAGCTTGACCTTCGACATCAAGGATTCTATGAGTCATTCCTCCTCCTACGATCACCCTGTTTATTTTGTTGAGGAAGTTGATGAATTTCTTGATGAGATAGATGGCTGCATTGACGAGTATCTACTAAACGAATTCATGAATGATGATAACAACACAATATACAACGACGAAGAAATTGAGATGGTTGGAGTTGTTTCCTTTTATCCACGTAGGGAAGAAATTGAACCCATTGAGCTTCAAAAGCCAGAAAACAAGCTAAAACCATCAATCAAGGAACCCCTACCTTAGAACCGAAAGATCTCCCAAGTCACCGGAATACGCCTTCCTTCAAGGAGAGGACCAACTCCCTCATCATAAGCTCTTCACGACCACCGGTCGAAGAGAATCTCTTGGAAGTTTTAAAAGAGTACAAAGGGTGATCGCATGGAGTGTTGCCGACATTAAGGGTATTGATTCTACATTCGTACTCATAAAATCCTCATGGAAGAAGATTACAAACCAACCGCTCAACCGCAGAGGAGGTTAACCCTAATATCAAGGAGGTAGTAAAGAAGGAGGTCGTCAAGCTCCTTGACGCGAGTCTCATCTACCCCATTTCGGATAGCCCATGGGTCACCCACCAAGTGGTTCCAAAAAGGGAGGAATGACGGTTGTAAAGAATGAAAAGGGTGATTTAGTGCCACGAGAACAGTTCTTGGTTGGCGTGTTTGTATCGACTACAGAAAATTAAATGATGCCACCCGGAAGGATCATTTTCCTCTGCCATTCATTGACCAAATGCTCGAAAGGTTAGCCGGGCATGAGCACTACTGTTTCCTTGATGGCTTCTCAGGATACTTCCAAATCCCCAATGCCCCTGAAGATCAAGAAAAGACTACGTTTACATGCCCATACGGGACTTTTGCTTACAAGCGAATGCCTTTCGGGTTATGCAACGCCCCCGCCACCTTTCAGCAATGTATGATGGCCATATTCCATGAACTAATTGAGGACAGCATGGAAGTCTTCATGGATGATTTCTCGGTATTCGGGAATTACTTCGACCTTTGTCTATCCAACCTTAAGAAGATGTTGAAACGGTGTGAAGAAAAAAATTTGGTCCTGAATTGGGAAAAATGTCACTTCATGGTAAGAGAAGGAATTGTCTTGGGGCATAAAGTCTCCGAAATGGAATCGAGGTCGATAGAGCAAAATCGAAGCGATATCCAAACTACCCTATCCTACTACCGTTAAGGCCATTCGAAGCTTTCTAGGACATGCGGGCTTTTATAGAAGGTTTATTAAGGATTTCTCGAAAATTGCCCGCCCGATGACGCAGCTTCTTGTCAAGGATGCCCCTTTTGATTCTTCGGAAGAATGAAAAGAAGCATTCAATCGTCTAAAGAAAGATCTCACTCAGGCTCCAATAATGGTCACCCACGATTGGTCTCAACCATTCGAAATCATGTGCGATGCTAGCGATTATCTTTGAGGCGCCGTGTTGGCCAAAGAAAAGAAAATCATTTTCAACCAATTTACTATGCTAGCAAAACCATGAATGGGCGCAAGAAAATTACACGACCACCGAGAAAGAGCTTTAGTCATGGGTTTTGCCTTCGACAAGTTCGAGCAATATCTCGTCCTTTCTAAGACTGCCATCTTCACCGATCACTTACTTTACACTACTTGTTTTCCAAGCAAGATGCAAAACCCCGACTCATTAGGTGGATTCTATTACTTCAAGAATTCGACAATGAAATTCGAGATAAAAAGGGGGCTGAAAATCTTGTTGCTGATCATCTGTCACATTTGGAAAACCCTGATCTTGAGAAGTTGGCCCATACAGAGATTCGCGACTCTTTTCCCGAGGAGCGACTAATGGCCATTAAGGAAATTGAGCTATGGTATGCGGATTACGCTAACTATCTGTCCAGTAGGGTTTTGCCAAATTACATGACCAAACAAGATAAGAGAAATTTTTTCACCACACTTAAACATTACTTCTGGGATGAACCCTTCCTATTCCGCATATGCCCCGATCAAATCATTCGGTGTTGCGTGGCCGGAAGAGAGATTGATCGAGTCCTGAAAGAATGCCATGCGGGACCATCTGGGGGACATCACGGTGTAAATGTCACGGCACGGAAGGTTTTCAATGCCGGGTTCTACTGGCCTACTATTTTTCGGGACGTTAAAAGATTGGTTCAAACTTGTGATGCATGCCAACGATCGGGAAACATCTCGCGAAGGGATGAATCACCTCAGAATTATATCCAGGTTTACGAAATATTCGATGTTTGGGGTATAGACTTCATGGGACCTTTTCCATCATCCGGAGGAAAGGAATACATTCTCGTAGCTATCGACTATGTATCCAAATGGGTGGAGGCCCAAGCCCTTAGAACTAATTATGCGAGAGTAGTCATTCATTTTCTGAAAAAGCTCTTCGCACGATTCGGGATTCCCAACGCATTGATCAGTGATAGAGGAACCCACTTTTGCAATGCTCAAATGGAGAAGGTAATGAAGAAGTATGGCGTTCCACATAGATTTTCTACTACATATCATCCTCAGACGAATGGACAAGTAGAAAACACAAATAGGTCATTAAAGCGGATACTTGAAAAAACGGTCCACCAGAATAGAAAAGATTGGGCATTCAAACTAGATGAGGCACTCTGGGCATTCAGAACTGCTTACAAAACGCCTATCGGAACAACCCCTTTTCGCTTGGTATACGGGAAGGCGTGCCATCTCCTTATTGAACTTGAGCAAAAAGCGTACTGGGCACTTAAGGCCTGTAATATGGATTATTATGAAGCAGGGTCAAATAGGTTCTTACAGCTTCAAGAACTGGATGAACTAAGACTGGAAGCTTATGAATCGTCGATCACATACAAAGAAAGGGAAAAAAAATGGCATGATCAACGAATAAAGAATCATAAAGAGTTTTTAGAAGGGGATAAGGTGCTCCTGTATAATTCAAGACTGAGATTATTTCCGGGAAAACTCAAATCGAGATGGTATGGACCTTTTTCAGTAAAGAAGCAGATGAGCAATGGAGCTGTGGTGCTACTGGACCACGATGAAAGGGAATTTATCGTAAATGGGCAACGTGTGAAACATTATCAGTTGGATAACAAGGAAATGGTCAACGATGAAGATATTGTTTTAGAAGAAGGTGACGGTAATGAAGTCACGTAAGGGCACGACTACGAGTCTAGCTACAAGATTCATAAATAAAGAAAAGCGCTTCGTGGGAGGCAACCCATGCTTAATTGTTTGCTTGTTTGTGTCATATATCTTTTATCGATTGTTTATTCTCATGTTTAAATTTGTAAAATGATTTATTTTGTTTTAACCTCGTCTTAATTACATATAAAGGTATTTTACATAAAGGATAAGTGTAGGAGGATTACACACATTTTCAAAAGAAACGTAAACATGAGAATTTCAATTAATTAAAAGATATACATGTGTGTTTGTTCGAGTCAAATGCTTGTATCGAGTCATAATGGATGTTTTGCGTGAAATTTTCCGATTCTAAAGATGTAAATTTTCTAGAATTTTTCCGTAAAATCGCAGACCGCTTTTTGTCGATAACCCGAGGGCGTCAGATCGCAACTCGACGGCGTCGAAGGAGCAAAACAACCGATTACTTTTTCTTTTCGAGCTACTTATAATTTTTGGAATTTTCGTGTCTTAACTTTCCGTAAATTTCAGTAAACATCCATTCCACAAGCATTATATCCTAGTTTAGTAGAGTCCTATATATTATTACCTCCGATTTTACGCGAAGGTTTCGTTTGTTTTCTTCAAGTGTGTTGTACTCATCTTTAGGATAACCCTTGTTTGATACCCGTAATATAATTACTTCTTCCACATCGGTTGAGTAATTCCCCACACCTTTGCGTTGTACTCATCTTTAGTACACGATACCCCTAGTTAACCCTCGAGCCTATCCTTTTCGCGGTTCTCGTGATGTTTTGGTTTTCCGAATATCAATGAAGAGCATTGTTTACACCCCACCCCAAATGTACACCCAAATCGCTTTAGCCAACCTTGTATGCACTCACTTTTAGTGCATTATAGTTATCACCCTAAACCCTTAGTTTAATTATCTAGTTGCTTGCATAAGTTGCTAAGTTGAGTCATATCCTTTGTATACGCTTTGGGACGATTGGGACTCATGGGAAAGTTAAAGTTTATGAAATGACGGAAGGGAACGTTAAATTCAAATTCCCTTTATTTGCGTAATAATGTACTCCAAGTGTTTTGATCTTTTCAATTCGGGTCAAATTAGTGTTAGAGTAATAAAACTCAAGTGTAGGGATGTGCCTATAAATCCCTATCATTTTGATGTTACCGTAGAGGATGGTAGAGTAAAAGTGTATGAAAAAATAGAAAAGAGAAAAAGAAAAAATAGAGTGTTGAAATGAAAAAAAAAAAAAAAAAAAAAAAAAAAAAGATTTTTGAGTTTACCGTAGAGGACTCAAGTGTAGGACGGCTACCATCCTACATCTATCTTTAAGTTTATGTTTGTTTGTTTCAGTTATCTAGAGTCTAGAGTGTCGAGTCTTGGCTTAGCAACGCCATTCTTCGCATGCTTGTAACATAAAGATTTTTGACTTGCCACCACTAAATAGCCTATCCCACCAAACCCTTTGTTTCCCTACCATAAGCCTAATATTACAACCCTTTAAAGGACCTCTTTGATAGTCTTTCATAGGTGCTTACGCCAAAGCGATGGAGGTTTGATCTTGTCTCAAGCCTATGGTAATCTATGTACTAGGACCGGTTAATGAGTGTTTATCTTCTATTTCCAACTTGTTATATTTCATATACACCCAGAGATGTGAGTATCCAAACACCCCATGTGAGGTGCTAGTATGTAATTTCCGTGCTTGTTATGACTTTTTCGGGGCTTATACGTGTTGTGGATTGTTTTAAACCAATGCTTCATGACCCTTAACTTATAAATTAATTGGCTAAAAGCACATTTGCTTGAGGACAAGCAAATACCAAGTGTAGGGATATTTGATAAGGTTTTAAAATGTACCTTTTTTAGGGGTCATTTAAGCCCTTATTTGATCACTTTTGTATCCGTTATTACTTAATATCGTTCTTTTCACTTTTTAGGTATCTTGAAGGCAAAATGTCGGAATGACACTTATTCGGACGAAAAGGCGCGAATATACGAAGAAAATGGCCAAAGTCAAGAATCGAGACACTCAGTGCTAAAACCGAAGGGACGGCGTCAGGTGTTATCTGCGACGCCGCCGCACCACTTTTGTGACTACCAAGAGCCAAATTGCTTATTTACAAGTGACGGTGTGTCGTTTTAAAAGAGTAGGTCGTCGCAACTCGACGGCCTAGATTTGATCCAGACGACGTCAGAGATAAAGGGGACGGCCTCACAAGCATAAGGTGACGTCGTCGCAAGACTAACGTTGCCAAGACGAAATCCTAATGACGGCGACCCGACGGCGTCACAAATCAAAGGGTGACGCCGTCGCATATGTAATCTTATATATATAATCCGAATTTTCTAGTTTTCAGTGTGTAGTCTTTTGGAGTAAAAACCTAAACCGAACCAAGGCTGTCTTGTACAGTATTTTAGGGTTCCAAACCCTATCTTACATCAAGATAAGTGTTTCACTTCATTAATTTAATTATGTCTTCAATTACTTGTGTGTATGCTTGCATGTTCTCCATGTCCGGCTAATTTACTTGTGTGTTTGTTTAGGGAATATGAAACTTAATTATTGAATATTGATTGGTTGTCTCTTATCTTAATTGTTAATGATCTATAATGCGATAGGTCATCCGTTGTGTAGTTAATGCTTGATTAATCTTTGTGAACCTTAGTTTATAATACCTAGAGTTTTTGTAGGCTAAACCATCCGAAGAGTACCTTAGAGTTAAAGTTTATAAATCCTAGAGACTTTGTAGGCGATAACCTTTGGTAGTTTCAAAGAGTTAGGGGTAAACGCATACCCTACGACCTTAGACACACAACGCGATTAGGAATAAGGACGTGACAATTCAACCATCAATAGGAGATAATTAAGGAGTAATAAAACCTAAGTAAACACATCTTTAAATCATCATACGAGCACACAATAATTAGACATAGACTACCCACACCTTAGTTAATTAGATAATTAGAATAGTAGAGTAATCGGTAGAAATACCAACCCCTAAATCCAAACCCCGAGATTCGTACCTTTCCATTTAAAAAAAACATAAAAGATAAAAATAATCTTCCTCAACCCCAACCTTAGCGTAGTAACTTCTCACTAGCATTCCTATTCCCCAGAGAACGATATCAATTCCGTGGCTTACCCTAATACTACACTACAACGATTAGGTTCATCGCCTAGGTGTTGAAAAAC